>ML677386.1:14029584-14266360 GCA_007922305.1 Dermatemys mawii | reverse complement strand
TTTATTTATTTATTTATTTATTTATTTATTTATTTATTTATTTATTTATTTATTTAAAAGGCTTGTTTAACTGGAGGACTTTCTTGGCTACCTCACAAGTGTTCATTGTGAGTTCTTACCCCTTAACTGAGATGTTGAACCTTAAAAAATATGCCTTTTTAGCAAAGCATTTATTAGGCAGTTAAATAGGCGTTAAATAAGTTTCTACATAAATATAGTCTTAAACAGCATAGCTAAAAGTCTCTTCACCTCATAATTGCTCAGCTTTGTCTCTTGTGATATTATAATTTCATTGGTTCTCCATTGAGCCTCTTTCAGGCTAGACATGACCTGAATTTCTAAAATTAGCTGGAAATTTGAAAAGACTTTTTGTCTGTTTTGTCAAGAATGTTCAAGCCTGCTCTATGTTACATGAGGAAGTAAGCTCAATTTCCTTACCTTTTTCAGGCTACTTCTTAAAGAAATGGTTAAATAGTCCTTGTTTTCTGAAGGAGTGATAGTCAAGATCATGGTGTAGGTTTCATATCTGCTATCGGGCACCTTGCACAATCTATGCATTGCCTGCAGGGTCCACCACACTTTTCAAATGGCAGCATTGCACAGAAGATCACTTATTATATGGAGTTCCCGACAGAACCAAGGCAGAAACATATGTTTTGTTTCAGTGGTCTTAAAAAGGGTTTGCTATCTCTGAGTTATGAGTTTGAGCTATAGCAACTTGTATCAAGTGTCCAACAAAAATTATAGGTAATAATTTAATTGAAGAATAATCTTAGCAAATCTACTCCCAGCCTCTGTCACAAATGCCTGCTGGAGCAAACATTTGGTATTTTTATGCTTCTCTCTGTATAGTTTCCTTTCAACATAGAGAGATCAAGTGAAATCTGTCTAAAGGCAACCAAAAGAATCGGCAAAAAGGGGTGCCTAGCAAAAGTAGGTCTGAAAATTAGTGTTGCCAGGACTCTGGTTTTCCACTAGAATGCCAGGTCGAGAAGGGACCCTGGCAGCTCCCATCAGCACCACTGACTGAGGCACTAAAACTCGTCAGAGGTGCAGTGGGGCTTAGGCAGACTCCCTGCCTGCCCAGGTTCCATGTGGCTCCTGGAAGCAGCCGGCATGTGCGGCTCCTAGATGCAGGGGTGACCACAGTGGTTCCTCATGCTTCTCCTGCCCTGAGTGCTGGCTCTGCCACTCCCATTGTCCAGGAACCTCTGTCTAGGAGCCAGAGGGACATGCCTGCCACCCTCGGGAGCTGCCTGAGGTAAGTGATGCCCAGATCCCATGTCCGAAACCCCAACCTTCTGCCCCAGCCCTGAGTTCCCTCCTGCACTCCAAACCCTTCAGCCCCAGCCTAGAGCCCCCTCCTGCACCCTAAGCCCCTCATCCCAGGCCCCACCCAAGAGTCCACACCCCCAGAAGAAGCCCTCACCCCAACCCCCTCCCCCAGCCCAGAGCTCCCACTTCACCCAAACTCCCTCCCGGAGCCTGCACCCGTCCTAAATGCCAAACCCCTCTGCCCCAGCCCAGAGCCCCCTCCTTCACTCTGAACTCCTCAGCCCCAGCCCTACACCAGAGCCCTCATCCCCTCCCACACCCCAATCCCCTGCCCCAGTCGGGAGCTCCCTCCCACACCCTGAACCCCTCATTTCTGGCCACACCGCACAGCCTTCACCCCCAGCACGGAGCCATTCCCCCTGCCACACCCCAAACCCCCAGCTCAACCCAGAATCCCTCCCACACTCCAAACCCCTTGGCCTCACCCCCCAGTCTGGAAGTCCCTCCTTCGACCCAAACCCTTCATCCCTGGCTCCACCCCAATCCTGCACACCCAATCAGAGGCCTCACCCCCTCCCACACCCCAGCCCCCTGCCTCTGCCTGGTGGGAGGCAGGATAGAGTGAGGGGGGCAAGTCCTAGGAAAAGGAGTGGGGAAAGGGCAGGTCCTCAAGGAAGAGGCAGAGAAGGGGTGGAGCAAGGGTGTTCAGTTTTCTGCAATCAGAAAGTTGTTAACGCTACTGAAAATAGACCAAACAACATTGTTCTGGAAACCCTGATGGTGTTTTATAGTAATAAATTAAGACAGCAGATTGTCTATTGGAGGTGGATCTCAGTGCAAGTTTCAACATTATCTCCGGAAGGCATTGCTTTTGCATTATAGTGGCATCCATATTGCTACACAGATGCAGGGTACAAACAGATAATACTCATGGTCATGTATGCAATGTTATCTCATATTTTTTCAGAGGAATCTATACTCCAGCATCTTATGTTTTTGAATATAGCTTGTTATCCTCAGGATAGATTTATACATACTTCACAGTTTGAACCTGCTTATTCTAACTCATAGTAGAGGCTTCACTGTGCAGTAACTAAATGCTATAAATATGGAGTTCAATGTCTGATTCCATTCTTATGTTTTGGGTTTTTTAAATTTTTAGCCTGGATGTGTTAACACTACTGAAGTGGATATAAAAAAGTCTTCAAGAATGAAAAATCCTCACAAAACAAGAAAGGTAAGTATAGTGTTTGGATAGAAAGTGGCATATTTCCAGAGCTCTTTATTTAATGTGACTGAAATATGTAAAACCTTTTTTCCTTTGCACTGAAAAAATACATCAAAAATTCCATAGCCTGTTGTGACTTGAAACTACTAATTAGTAAGCCATTCACTAAAAATTAAAATAGATCTGCTTTTTCTCTAGGATTTTTCTTAGAAAGCTTTTTAAGGCTACTGAGCACCTTCAGTTTCTGTGGTTCTCTCATAATAAAGCCTTACAGGAACTTTCCAATTTTAACTGCCCTAAACAAAATATGTTGTTTGCAAATGTAAATTCCATGGTCCTAAGCAATCCCTCAGAGGCATAGACAGGGACCAAAAGAATGAGAGATCCATATTTTGCAGAGTAGAA
The DNA here is from genome assembly GCA_007922305.1 of Dermatemys mawii. Classification (NCBI taxonomy): domain Eukaryota; kingdom Metazoa; phylum Chordata; order Testudines; family Dermatemydidae; genus Dermatemys; species Dermatemys mawii. Next base: position 14,263,452 of record ML677386.1, on the reverse strand, counting down.
CATATTGTCACTATGTTGTTCAGTATATTGAATATTGCATGATACATAGTTAGTATCCCTGTTACAAATTTTCTATCAGTAGTTAGACTGGAAAAATATAAGTGAAAATGCTGTAGAACTTTCACCTTCAGTAAGAACAAACATGCAGAAAAAATAGTAGCAATGGATCCCTGCACATCCTTGAAGGTAAAGAAAAACCCCTGAAACTTTGGAGGAATCATATTTGATACATCAAACCAGTTTTACACATGGGGCTATGGAAAGCAGTGGCCAGCACATCCCTCGGCCCACACTGCTTCCTGCAGCCACCATTAGCCTGGAATGGTGACCTGCAGCCAGTGGGAGCTGCAATCAGCCAAACCTATGGACACTGCAGGTAAGCGGATTTACCTGATGGGCTGTGTGCCAAAGGTTGCCCATCCCTGATCTAAAGTATCACTTTGTAGTTAGATTATAGTGTTGTTACATGGTAAAGTCCTGAATCTGAAGGAAGACTGGATTTGGAGATGTTATCAGCAGAATTTGATTGCATTAGTGAAAGGTTCCAGACATTAGTCATTTATCAAGCACCTGGCACACATTTGGGAGCCATACAAATAGTAATTCATCATGGCAGGGTACCTCTCAATTTCCTGTTCCTTCTCTTCCGTGCCAACCACCTCCACCCACTATAATAGCTGCCCTACTGTGTTATCCCTAACATTGCTACATGGAAATATAGAGAGAGTTAGACATATAATCCTGTGTTATCATGTAATAGGGCCTTTTCTCAGATTTCTTTATTTCATTCTGCAACATTGTGTTTCAGTGCATGGCATATTTACAGTACTGTTGAACAGTGATATAAGGCTTGTGAAAACACCGACATAGCTAACTTCTTGAATATATAATGCAAAAATATATTTGATGATGTTTGTATAACATAAACAGTCTTTGAAAACAAATGTCTTTCTTTCCATACTTTTTCATAGTCTGTCTATGGATTACAAAATGACATTCGAAGTCATAGTCCTACCCACACACCAGTACCAGAAACAAAGCCACCCACAGAAGACGAATTGCACCAAGAGGTTTGAAAACAATTATAATAAACTTCTAAATAAACCATTCTGGAAAACAAAAAGTTGAAATAGAGTTACCATAACTGTCAAGTATATTTATTTAATGTTTACATTAGATCAATTAAATGTTTAGAGCAAAAAAAGTTTGGAAGTATATTTCTTCTCTTCCCAGTACATGGAGATTTATGCATATAACTTTCATTAAGGGTAATGGGAGTAGCACTAACTTTTTTTAGTCTTTATTAACAGTGTAAGGCTTTACCAATAATCCAATTTGTGAGTTCTTTTTTTAATTAAATGCATTAGCCTTTTTGCAGTAACCACTTCACTCACTCTCTCTTCCAACACTTCACTTGAAGATTTGAGAGCATAGTTGCATCTCAGTGTGTGTGGATTTACTCACATATTGCTATTAATACTTCATTAATCTTTCTAAGATCAGTAGAAGCGGTAAAAGGTGTGTGTCTGGGAACAATTAATGGGTTTCTCTGTAAAAATTAAAATGCTAATTAAATTTATGTTAATGAGAACCTTTAGGAAAAAATGTTATACTTGTCCATTTTTAGTTATGTATAATGTCTTTTATTTAATAGAGAGTTCTATCTGCTTTAAGAAATATTATGATAATATGTCATTAGAGCTCAGATACACTTCTCTGTGACTTAGGAAAAATGAAATTTACATTGTAATCCTAATAAAAGTTCTTAAAATAGAGCCAAGTAAGACATTACTTATGCCACTTTTTGCCTTCACTTTTTCAGATAAAATATTGGCAAATACAGTTAGATAGACATCGATTAAAAATGTCAAAAGTTGCAGAGAGGTACGTATGTCGTCACATTTCTATTTTTGAAATGGTCCAAGGAAGGCTCTAGAAAATTTCTGTAAGAAGGAGCCAGAGAGCCGGAGACAAGAGAGCTGGGATGTGTTATTCAGATTGACTGAAGACTATTTAATTTGTGTGAGCTGTGAAGGCATGTCTTTTTTCTGATTCACTAATATGATGTAATTTAATGCCATTTGTCTCAGTTCAGTGAAACAGAAAAAAAGTGATGAATTTAGAAGAAAGCTGTAGCCCGATCATACAACTGCTTTGTACACTAAGCTCCCTGACGTTGCCTACCCTAGGAAAATTACTATCTGTTTTCAGGCCCAGTGTGGTGAAAAGGCTACAGAATTCCTAATGTAGATGTAACTTACTGGTTATTGTTTGTTGCATATGTCTTGCTTTACCCTATGTATGTACAGAGATTGTGTCTGTTATGGCTCCACAGTAAAGAGCCTGGCTCTTTAGTTCACTAGGGCAACTCTTATTTTCAGCCCAGGAGGCCCCTCATTCGGTCCCTGGTATTGGCCAAATTGTTGGCCATCTCACAAACTCCTCTTAAAGTCATCGGGTACCATTGCTGGTGTTGATGATTTTTTGTGGGCCTGCAAGACATTTTTGCACCAGGACAGTGCACGAAGTTCATTCCCGAGAAATTAAAACAAAATTAACTCCAGTTTCATTCTCTGCCCCTGCCAATAACTGATTCTTAACCTGTGTGCTCTCACCCCACTCTGCATTAATATGACTGAACAACCCAGTTTTTATAAGTAAATAGGGCAACCATATCTCTCAGAAAGCCAGGAATATCTTTATTTTCAGAACTGGTGCTTGTTTTAAAGAAACCATGGGTTGCCCTGTTTTGTTTTGTTTTTTCCCAAACCCCTGTAGTCTGGCCATCTGAATGAGCCACTGCACAGCTGAGTTGATGAATCAGGCAGTAGGCTGAGTGACACACCTCTGCAGCTCAGGGACCTATCCCCAGATCTGTTATACAATAATGTTGCCACCTTGCCTCCATTAAGCCTCCCGGTGAGCTCCCCTCCCAACTCAGCCCTCCCTGATTCAGTCAGATCTACATAATTAGTTTTTTATTTCTGCTTCTCTCTGTGCCTTATTTCAATCTCTTTGCGTTTCAGTTGCCACATCTATAAAGTGAGACTAAAACGTGATTCATGGGGTGCATGTTAGACTTTATTAATTAATGCATTTGAAATTCTTCTGTGAAATTCCATACAGAAATGTTCAGAAGTATTAATAAAGCTTGCAGTTTATTTTATTTCAGTCCTTAATAAATAGGAAGCACTATCCTACCACTGTTTACTTAAAAAAAACCTTTCTGATCATAAAAGCGCGTTAACATGACAATGCTTGATGGTTTTGTTTTTCTAGTCTGTTAGCTTACACAGAGCAGTATGTGGAATATGATCCATTTCTTGTGCCACCTGACCCCTCTAACCCTTGGCTATCAGATGACACTACATTCTGGGAACTAGAGGTCAGGTATGTTATTTCTTCTTTCCTTTCAGATTAATAAGGTACATGGTAATAATTTCCGTCTTTGCTTTAAATGTGCAGATTTCAACCATACGTTCTGCAGCACAGTACTGAGGCAGATAGGAAATGAGATTACCATGCATACCAATTTCCTCTTGGTCTTTTCAGCTGTCCAGTTTCATGTTGTTTCGGATGGATTCACATACCTGCATGAAAAACTGCAAGGTCCACAATGGCCAATATACAGGGTTCCACTGGGGAGGGAGACGAGAAGGGGAGCCCCATATATAGATGTGTGTATGTATATATATGTGTGTGTGTGTGTGTATATATATATATATATACACACATATATATAAATACACACACACACTTATGCTATATTGATTTAGCACTGACAGTGTGCTTGGTACTGACCATTAAATCTCTGTCTAACAACAGCATACAAGCACAAGTGACTTGGAAGGTGAGAAACCTGTAGCTGAACTTTAGGAGTTCCCATCATTATTTGCATATAAAACACTAAAGTGCTTGCTCAGTCTGAGACTACTTTTTTCCTTGTCCCCAGCAAAGAGCCAGGGCAACAGAGGGTAAAGCGATGGGGCTTTGGCATGGATGAAGCATTGAAGGACACAGTGGGGAGAGAGCAGTTTCTCAAGTTTCTGGAGTCAGAGTTCAGCTCGGAAAACTTAAGGTGAAGCTGAAGAGTTTTTATCTTTTAACAACAGCTAAGAAATGTGTTTTGTGTGTGTTACTATTCTTTTTTATTTATTTTCTCCCTTACAGACATAGTCCCATTTCTTCTCCTTAAGGGTCCAATCCTAAAAAGTGTTGCATGCCCTCATTTTCTGATGGCTTTAAGTATTAATGGTGCTCAGGCCAACACCAACAAAGATATAAATAGTCTGCATCCCTAAGCACGCTATTCTGGTCATGCCCAGTTTCTAGAGGGATCCTTCCTTGTATCATCATATTACAAATCTCAGAAACACTGACCAGCCACAGGGCATTTGGTATCTTTTAGCAGATACAGTATGATAAGGACAGTAAACTTACAGTGGGAAATTTTCAAACGCAGCTATGGGATTTAGGAGCAAAAATCCCGTGGACATTTGCTCCTGAATATCTTAGCTGCTTTTGAAAATCCCCCCTTACAGTGGTTAAAAAGAACAATAAAATGCTCTTAACCCTTAGTGTAGGTAGTCAAACATGGTATGACTGATGTGACTTGCTTCTGTCATGCAAGTTTTTTAAAGAAACTCCTCTTCAAAAATTGCATAATAAAGGTGCTGTGTATGTGTAGGACAACTTATCAAATTTAATTTTTTTCTAGTGTAAAACAAGATCTCTTTAAAAAATGAACAGAAAAGGCCTATTTCACACCATAGAATTATAGCTGAACCACAGGCAAAAGCCCTTTTTGGTGTTGCTGTTCAAATGGAACCATATTAAAACTATATGCATGTGAGAAGGACTTAACAACAGATATTAATTTTTGCTCTTCTGTGGTCAAAAAAGTGAATTTTGCTTCTCAAATGTATTGTGACAGAGTCAGACCAGAAGGGTATAGGAGAGTGCTGGAAGGCAGGTATATTAGCCTCAGGATGTGCAGGTCCCTGTTCCCTGGATAGCCAAACAAAGGCTACTCCAGGCCAATCAAGAAGCTTCTAGAAAGCAGCAGAAAGAGCTAGCCTGATTGGGACATATGAAGCTAATTAGGGGCTGGCTGAAACCAGTTAAAAACCTCCCAGTTAGTCAGGTGGGGGAGCCAAGGAGAAAGGAGCTGGAGGAGAGGAAGCTTTGCGATACTCTGGGGTAAGGGAGAAGTGGGAGAGCTGTGGGGAAGTAGCCCAGGAAAAAGTAGCAACTCTATCAGTGAAAGGTTGGCTACCAATAGCTACTACCATTAGGGTCCCTGGGCTGGAACCCGGAGTAGAGGGCGGCCTGGGTTCCCCCGAACCTGCTACTACTGAAACACCTCCTGGAAGGGGAAGGCAGGCCCCTAGCAGGACAGGAGGTTTATACTGTCCTGAAATAAGCCCAAAGGGACAACAGAGACTGTGGGAGTTCTCTCACCAACAGCTTTGCTGCCTGATGATGAAAAGGGCTCTGTAGACTGTAACCCTGGCCTAGAGAAAGAAGGGCTACATGGAGGGTCGCAGTGAGCCTCTGAGACTAGCACAAAGCGCCTGGAAGCGCAGGACCCACAGGGACAAGGCCAGAGCTTTGCCACAGTATGTACATCAAAACCCCAATCCCCATACTAAGATCTTGTGGTTTCACCCACACGTCACTTTTCATTGCCCAGCTGTGACTCTCTTAATAATGAGATTCACCAGACACCTAAGCATTATGGAGAGAGACCCTGGTCTAGTGTAAAAGCCCTAATTTGGAAGATGCTGAGCACCCTCAGTTTCTAAAGATTAGGGTACATAGCACTGAAGTTATTCCAAACTTATACCAGAGTAACTGGGAGCAGATTATTCCATGCTATTGGGCACTGTTTTACCATACTGCATTTAACATAGTCACAGTCTGAAGATCTGCAACATTAAATCTGGATTTAATATGTTAATACAGGAAAATCCCTTATCTAGGCAACCTATAGAACAATTCTGGATCAAAAATATAAACGAAATATTCTGGACCCTATCCTTTTCCCAGCTGTTGTTTAGCATTGATTTCAGAGGGAACAAAATCTGGGCCAGTGTGTGTATTGCTATATAACATGTTACTTCTAGGTGGCAATTTCTGAATTAAGAAAGCTAAGTGATAATTAAAGGGCAAATCTTCAATCAGCCTGGTACAAAGGAATGGGAAGGTATTTTTTTAATTTAAAAAATGTCCCAGTAATTCCTTATTCAAGGCAGCTGTTTAAACATGAACCTGTTCATCCTAGCATATGCTATGTTTTCTACACTTTTCTATGACTAATTTGTCTTGCTGCCAACCAGCCTGTTACCACATAATCCCAGGCTCTTTCCTCTAATCCTATTTACAACACTAACCACAGGCAAACTGCAAGTGACTGATCCAGCAAAATACCCTAGAGGATTTTGTTTGAGCTAATTTCTCAATATGCCATCTACATTATATCTATCAATTTAGGTTCCTATGTTGGCATAATAAAGCATAATATCGGAGTGGTGATGGGTGCCAAATAAAAAGCTATGCCTGTGACAAGTTAGAGAGAACTCATTTTAAAGTCTCGTATGTGGGACTCAAAATGCCACCGACTGAGGTGATATAAAAAAAAAATTACTTCTGACACAGTAATTCCATGCACAGTGAGGCACAAAGTACCTGTTGATGTACAATGGCACACCTAAAAGTGTCAGCATCTTCCTGAATGCCAGCACAACTCAGTTTTGATTTCTTTACATTTTAGAGCACCTACCTGCTTATGCAGCTATTAACCACATAACGATAGAATTTGTAATTTGGGGGATTTGACAGCATTTTTCTAATATAGTGGCAAGTGAATTTGCTTCCATCAACAGCTCCTCAGCTTAGTAATAGGACTAACATAACTTCACATCCATGTTTATTAGGTGTCATCCCATTGCAGATTTGACCATGATTGAATTTAAAACAAGTGTCATCAAAACTAGAGGAGTAGCAAACAGATGGGACCAAGCTGTGAAATGTCCTGTAGAAAATCCGGTATCGGGCTTCAGGCAGTGAGGAAATATTCACTTCTAATCAGTGTGAAGCCCTGTAACCATGTCAATGGAGGAAATGAAGGAAATATAAAAAGAGGCTGTAATCAAGGCGCCACATAGATTGCATGTTTGTTTTCATCTTTATATCATTAATACTCTCAATATGACTTTTTTTCATGCTCTTGAGAAGTGTGGAATCAGGACTGGTACTGAGACTCAAGTTGGTTCACAATAGATTCTTTCCCAATGTGAAGACATTTGAAGCAGGGGACTGAAACAGAGAGGAAGGATAGTTCCGTGGTTAGGATGCTAGCCTGGGATGTAGGTTCAGCAGATGTAGGTTCAATGGCCTGCTCAAGCATGTACTGGGTGACTTGGACAAGTTAATTAGTGTCTCTGTGCTTTGGTTTGCTGTTTGTAAAATGGGAGCAAGACTACTTCCCTACTTCACAGGGGTGTTGTGAAGATAAATAATTAAAAACTGTGAAATGCTCAGCTACTACAGTAATGGAGTAGGGGAGCCATGTAAGCACCATAAATTGATAAAACATAATACTGTACTTCTTGGGTAAAAAGGCAGTTGAGCTGGACAAGAGATATCCCTAGTCAATATAACTACTGGTTGGTCCCCTCTTGCTCTTCATTCAGCTAGTATTTCTTGGTAAAAATCTGATCGGGGTGTTAGTATTGTAGCTTCAGTACAGGACGTGGGATTCTGAGTGGAACATTTAACTCAGAAGGCTCACAGAACTGCTCCTCCATGCCTCAAGCCTACACTATTACACCCTGCTTAGTAATCATCCACTGACAGCAAGTTCTTTTGGAAGTGCTGCTTTATGCTTGGTTCACTGTGAGTCCAAATATTACAGTAACACAGAAGTTGAGAATATCATTTTTGCAAAGTTCCTAGCTCCTGTTAGGAAGCAAAGAACTATATGTTAAAGGTGGATGCTTAAGTTTTAGTAGATCTAGTACTGCCTAGATCATTTGGTTGCACAGGCACTCTGGGATATTCAAAGGAGCACATTGGATTCAGGCACCTAAATCTCATTGAAATATGGGAGTTAGACACCTAAAAATCCCAGCCTTTCTCCTTATCTGATCCTTGCTATGTCTATGTATTACAGAGGTCTCTGACCAGTGAGTATTTATATGTTGTCTGCCTATTAGTTTCCAGGTAGAGGTCATTATTGATTTCAAACTATAAAGACCTAAATGGTTTTGAGTCTGGCCTACGTGACAGACCATCTTTCTCCCTATGTGATACAGCAGCAGCTGTGTGCGCGACAGAGGTACTTGTGCTAAAAACAGCCCAAGAGTTTAAAAGGGAAGGAAAAGTGGCATGGCACCTTCTGAAATGTGCCCTTCTCCTTGATCAGACAGACCTTGAATTTGTTAACTTTCATAAGATACTGGAAAGCTCAAGGGAGAGAAGACTTTTGGGTGCCTGGTAGCATGTATATGTGTGGGAGTCCGGGTTAGAGAGTGGTCAGATATGGAGTTAGTATGATGGACAAATAGTCTAGTTTCAGCAACGCAGCATGCACTGGAATTTTGTGTGGGGTTTATTTTTGTAATCACATACCGTAGTTGCTATGAAAATGCCTAGCATCTGGGATAGATGCTACAGATTCATGCTTTCAAATAAATAAATCAAATAATTGTATATAGCTCAGTGGTGTGAAACACAGACTATATCAGCTTTATGTCTGGATGGTTATGCTTTTGTTTACTTTATCTGAAAGAATATATACATATATTGTAGTTTAATTATACCATAATCAAATGATTTGATTGGTGGAGGAGGGAATGATACAGGAGATAGGCATATTGGGTTTAATTGATTTTTCCCTCTCGACCTCACCTTGTTTTTCTTGTTGCTATTTATTATTAATCATTGTTGTAGCTTATTCTTAAATGTTTTTATGTATTTAAATATATTTATCTGAAATGCCAGTGGGAAGCTAGTTCTGCAGTTAACAGACCCCTGGAGAAGTTACTGGCCTTTGTTGAAGGTTTAACAGGCAGAGCTGGTAGCAACCTACAGTTAAGATTGTCTAACTCTTTCTATTAACCCCTGTTTTCAGTTGCTAATAAAGGTGCCAAACTTGAATCTCTCAGACTGAAATTTTCCATGCTTTCTTTCTGCCTCAGAACGAGTTTTTGGAATATTTCCATGAAAGGGTTTTGGAGAATAATGCAAAGGATTAATAGGTAGTCTGGCCAATGTTAACATTTTTTCCAAACATTCCCTTGAAGAGCTTTAGTACCTCCTTGTTTTGGAGCAAGATTTGGTATTTGGAATGGGGTGATTCTAGGTGTTTTTAATAGGGTTTTTTCCTGTCCTCATGAAAACCCATCCTACTATGACAGAGTTACAAACCTCTAACATCCCAGGTGCACATGCTCAGTGGAACTTGTTAGAATCTTGATGCTAATGCCTCCAGATGTTCCATCCAGCTCCATAAAGCTACCTATATGCCAGCTTCCCTATATTCCAGTCCTACAGCGCTCCAGCTACAGGGATGCTCTAGTAACTTTGGCCCATGGGTGGGTATATTGCACTGGGCGTGAGGAAGAGCCTGTGAGTTCTAATTAGAGTTCTTCCATTAGCTGGTGTTAATTCTATGTATGTCACTTCCCAGACAATCTTAATTTGGCCCCTTGTGTGTATGCATGATGACAATATTTAATTACATGTTTACGTACTACTTGTTCTACAAAACCCTTTCTTTATTCAGTGCACTGGAGAGACAGTGGTTGAGGCAGAGGGTTGTGAGAAAAGAAGTGATGTTCTCTTGTGTTTAAGGTACTGCACAGGGACCCTGCAGATCTGAGTTCCAACCGTGTCTCTGCTATTGATTTCCTGTGTGATTGCTGGCAAAGTTAATGTGCACACAAGGCAGTAGCCATAATGCTTGTCTCTTCTGTGGGGAGAGGGTATACATTTTGTTCTGAAAGCTCAGTAAGCAGATTAAAATGTATGTCTGCAGTGAAATAATCTCCCTAGCCATAGTATATTGCAGCTCTCAGCACAATTTTTTCCCCCAATTTTAAAAGAGGTTTCTACAATTATAGTCTCACAGTTTCTGTAGGTTTTTTGGAATACTAATGTTAGAAATGTAAAATAAAAATTAATCTACCAGTGCAGACCTTGTGTTCATCTTGATAAAGATGGGTCTGGATTGCCTTTCTTTTCCATGCTAGAAGGTACATGTTCCTCCAAAATAGTTAAGTGTATCTCCCGCTTGTTTTTCCATCACTGTCTGTTCCATAGTGTAAGACAATCATTTACCTGCAAAGTTCATCCTGGGTTCATTTGTGGGGCTCCCATAAATATTGGTGAGGGCAAGAAGGAACAAACAAGATCAGAGTCCTAGGATAGATCCTAATGGATGTCTGGGTCAGGCTAACTGAAAATGGCTGTGATTGCAAAGAACATCTCCCTCCTACTCTTTACCTACTTTTCATACACGTGAATAATTAGCTAATCCCAGTAGGTGCACTGGAGTAGGGCTTGCACTGCAGAACGTACCTTCGGAAATGTAAATATCTAAAGCCGTTTAAAACTACAAAGGTTGCCCAAACTCGACAGAATTATTTACTGGGTCAGCTGAATTAAAGTCTGTGGGCCGTGCAGTTGTTAAACTCATGTAAGAAGAATACCATTCTAGGTGCATTGCTTTCAAAATTACAAACCAAATACATTAAGACCATCAGATTTTGGTGGTTCAATGGTTAAGGCACTAAACTAGGACTTCAGAGGTTTGGGTTGTAAGCTCCTGTTGTGACACAGACTCCCTGTGTGATCTTGGACAAATCACTGAGCACCAGATCGTCAAAGCAACTTAGGTGCCTAAACATCTTTTGAGGATCTAGGCCTTAGTCTTCCTCCATTCCCCATCTGTAAAATGGGGATAGTAGCACTTCCTTACATTATAGGGGTGTTGTGAAGATAAATACAGTAAAAGATTGTGAGGCACTCAGATATTATACTAATGGTGGTCATATAGGTACCTAAAATAGATATCTCAAAAGATAGAGGCTGATATTAGGCAGCTGAAAGTCAAGCTGATGGGAAGCCATAACAAGTTAAACCACTGAATGAGGTTATCAAGTGCTCTTTTAGGCTTCCCACTAAACAAAAAGGAGAGAGGAGACAGAACACGTGACTGGGGAAGGGACCTATCTTTATCTCACCTCCTCTGCTACAAAGAAGTGCTGGGCTCATGTGGCTGTTAGGCCAGTTGAATAAGGGGACTATAAGAGACTAATTGCTTCCAAGGAGGTAAACTGTCTGAAGTGAAGAATTGCTTTGTAAGGTTGTGTTTGTGCAGCAGCCTGTAAGTATGCAATGTCATTTCTGACTTCTTGGGAGACCTGGGTAAAACACAGTAGTCCCTCAACACAATGAAAACATGCCTTGGTCTTGCAGTGTAGTCAGGACAATACCATGTTTTAACCATATCCCAGATCATGCTCTTATCATGTGGAGTCCGAGCCAGAGCATGGTCAGTATCAATTGAGTCCCAGCTTCTCTATGTTATTAGACCAACCATGCTGACATCATATCAGAAGACTATGTTGTACCTGGCTCCCCCAACATGGCAGAAACCACATTGTAGTGTCCTTAGGTCTCGTCTTCTCTGAGAATAAAACTATGCAAGTTAACTTCACCATGTTTATGTCTAGCTGTTTCTAGCAGAGTTCCCAGAGCAGGGATCTTTTTTGATAACTGTGTTGTACAGTCTGTGGACAACCAAAGAGTGATTATAGTACAGTGATCAAGATAACCATGCTAGTATCCTAATAGCAACAACTTTATAAATGTGATTCCAGGTAACACAGTTCTGATCACATTTTGGTCAAGGCCTTTTTAGTGATCTTTTATCACTAAAACATACCATGGTCCCACACATAACCTTACATGACCTCCTGAAATGTGTGTGCTCTGTTTAGCAAGATTAGCTAGATTGGGCACTACTATTTACAATTGCTCAAAATACCAGGTCAAGGGACAGACGGGGGAAATTTAAAGCTAATGAAAGGAAATATATTTTTAGATAGCATGCAATTAGCATGCACAGTTCACAGGCACAAAATACCTCTGAGGCTAAGAGATTAGCAGGATTCAAAAGAAGATGAGATCTGTATATGGATAACAAGAGGTCTGGCCTAATGAATAGGGAGGAAGCAGTAGATGTGATGTAGCTTGATTTGAGTAAGGCTTTTGACACAGTTCCACATTACATTCTTGCAAGCAAACTAGGGAAATGTGGTCTAGATGAAATTACTAGAGGTTGGGTGCAAAACTGGTTGAAAGACCATAGCAAAGACTAGTCTTCAATGGTTTGCTGTCAGACTGGGAAGACTATCTGGTGGGGTCCCACAATGGTGTGTCCTGGGTCCAGTACCATTCCATATTTTAATTAATGACTTGGAAAATGGAGTGGAGAGTATGCTTATAAAATTTGCAGATGACACCAGGCTGGGAGGGGCTGCAAGCAATATGGAGGACAGGATTAGATTTCAAAAGAACCTTGACAAATTGGAGAATTGGTTTGAAATCAACAAGATGAAATTCAGTTAAGACAAGTGCAAAGTATTACCATTAGGAAAGAAAACTCAGATGCCCAACTACAAAATGGGGAATAACTGGCTAGATAGTAGTACTGCTGAAAAGGATCTTGGGGTTATAGTGGATTACAAGTTGAATATGAGTCAATAACATAAGGCAGCTGTGAAAAAGGCTAGTATATTGGGGTGTATTAACAGAAGTCTCCTATGTAAGACATGAGAGAGAACTATCCCGTTCTAATCGGCAGCCTCAGCTGGAGTACTGTGTCCAATTCTAGGTGCCGCACTTTATGATACATATGGGAAAACTGGAATGAGTCCAAAGGAAAGCAACAAACATGATAAAAGCTTTAGAAACCTGACCTATCAGAAAAGGTTTAAAAACTGGGCATAATTAGTCTTGAGAAAAGACTGAGTGGGGACCTGATAACAGTCTTCAAATATATTAAGGGCTGCTATAAAGAGGATGGTGATCAGTTGTTCTCCATGTCCACTGAAGGTAGGACAACAATGCTTAGTCTGTAGCAAGGGCAATTAAGTTTAGCTATCTGGAAAAAAACTTTCTAACCATAAGGATAGTTAAGCTCTGGAATAGGCTTCCAAGGCAGTTTCTGGAATCCCCATTTTTGTTTGGCCAAACACCTCTCAGGATGGTCTAGGTATACTTGGGCCTGCCTCAGCAGAGTGGGCTGGACTAGAATATCTCCTGAGGTCCCTTCTAGCTCTGCATTTCTGTGATTCTATAAATCTTCATGCTTCAATGCAACCTCTGTCTGATGGGGGTTAGGCCGAAATTTCCCTGTGAGCAGATTACCCTGTAGGATTTCTTGCAACTTCCGAGGAAGCAGCTAATACTGGCCACCATTTAATATAGGATTCTGGACTACATAGACCACTGGTCTAAGCCAGTATGGCAATTCCTATACAGAAATTATATAATCCTAACACAAAATTCATGGCTACCACTTTGCTATTTGTTTACTGTTTCTGTGATTCTGTAAAGCAGTTTTTATGTCATTACAAACTATGCTAATGAGAAAGAGGCCATGAGTGGCTAGTTAAACTGGAATGCAGGAAAGAAATTAACCTTAGAATTCAAGTTGCCGTATTTTGCCATAGGTTCTGGTTAGCAGTTGAAGATCTGAAGAAGAGACCGAATCGTGAAGTACCTGCTCGAGTCCAGGAAATCTGGCAGGAGTTTCTTGCTCCAGGAGCTCCCAGTGCCATCAATCTTGATTCAAAAAGTTATGACAAAACCACACAGAATGTGAAGGACCCAGGACGATATACATTTGAAGATGCTCAGGTCAGTATATGATCTTCATCCAAGCACTTCTAAGGTATAGCACCGGCCACTTGAATGCACACTCTTACAAAGAGATCTATTTGGTAAAGTTAATACAGTGTTCGCTTTTCTAAAAATATCAGTATCAATGCAATATGAGGGAAACACATTCCTTTGATTAAGGCCTATGCATTGCCTAAGTGTCATAAGAGCTGCAATTTTGATTACTGTAGTGGTGCAAAGGCTTCAAGCTTGCCCTCTGCAGATGTGTGAAATTGCCCTGCTAGCAGGGGGTATAATGCAATAGAGGTACAGTGAAGCTTATTCTCTTCAGGTTCCAGTTTTCTTAATCCTTTTGGTCAGTTGCATTAAAAAATGCTACAGACAATCAAGTGAATTTCTGTCTCTCAGAATCTGCTCTTGAAGGACTTTTCTTCAGGAACAAGGAATCTGTTCTCTGGATGCATGTTCATAACTCTCATTAGCGATGATAGGAGGCAAAAGTTAATACCAAGGAAAGACTGTTTATCCCATAGGAGAAATAAATATAAATCTTTGTCCTGAGGTTATTTCTGAATCCTGACCTGACCTATGCACAAGTGTACCTTATAAACCTCATTGTAAAAGTAATATCCACGGAACAGCATGGAACTGTTCTTCAAGGAGTGATATTCTAGAAATGAAGGACAATTTGAGTAAGCTTTTTTTCTCCATTTTACATATTGTGGATTGATTTAATAAAGAAATACGGTACCATACACATAGCAAACAGATAACTCCAACCCGGGTGGCCTTTGTTTTAAACTGAAAATAGCACAGCACAAAACAGCAAAATTTCCATGACAGCATACAATATATGTCTCCTCTGTGATAGTCTGCATTAAACTGAACACACAATGGTTGTCTGCCTCCACCGAGCCCTTAGAGATTTAATGGTACAGTACACAGAAAACAGACATAAATTACATAGTTAAAGACTTCAGAAATACCGAACCACTGGAAAGTTATTTTTAAACTGCAATCCCTAAAGAAAAGCAAGCTTCCTTGCCATATTCCTAGTTTTGGAAAATGGGTATGAATGTTCAGCACTCCTTTATTTTCTTTCTGGAGTTTTTCCATTTGTGTATGGTCTTCAGTATGCCGTCTCTAGGCAAACGGGCTTTTTTCCATTGGTGCTCCTTCCTTTGATCCAGTTCAGCATAATTTAAGTCTGGAAGTGAACACTTCTCAGGCAGGATAGGACTCACCTGTTTTGCCTTGAACATTATGATCTTTACCCACTGTGCTAAAATGGCAAGACTTTTTTCAGTAGAGGGCCCCTTCTTTTGAAATCTGTTGCTCGTGATGGTCTGCCAGGTTTTGAATTGAAGAGCGTCCAGGGCATCAAACAAGTAACTTTATTTTTGTTTAAAATGCAGCTCTACTCTGTAAGGCAACTCACTATAAAAATGGCATCCTGGGGTTCCACATTTGTCTCTTGAAGAGTCCAGATCTAAAATGTGAAAAAAAACATTTACAAGTAAAAAAAAATGTTTTTTTCTAACTCCAGCTTTGCCAGCTTAACATGGAATCTGAGACGCAACCTGGGTTCTTTACTTCCTGTGCATTACTGCCAGTAACAAATTCTGCAGGTTAAGTTATTCTCTGTGACACTTCTGCAAGGCTGCTGTTTGCAATGGTGTTTGCACAGATTTAATTGGCTGAATGTTGTTAACCAATTCTGTTGATGCTGTGGATGAAGAAACAGAATCCTCTTTGTTCTCTTTTAGCTGCATTAGCTGTGCTAACAAAAATCAAATGATGTAAAGACTTACTAAAGGGGCCAGATCTGACTCTGACTCTATATGAAGGTAGCATGTTGGATCAGAAGGTGCTATTTTTTACATGCTCACTTTTTAGAGTTTATAAATGCATTAGATTATCAAACCTGAACAAACTTTGAAAATTTGATCGACTTCTACCCTACATTTTGTCTCCTTTTTGTTTACTTTCTCCATTCACTCAGCTTGCGCTGTATAAAGAGTTAGGGGAGTTATTTTCAAGTTCATTCAATAGAACAGCGTTGTGCCAGGAATTCCGTATAATGCAAGAGAGAGTTTAAATTATTTCATAAACTGGTTTCATTGAACATTTACAAATATATATTTCTATTCCTATTGAGGGGTTTTAAACCCTCCCACTCCAGCTGTATAAAAACAAATATAGACTCATGGACTTAGACTACTTTACATTTTAGCCCTTCAGCTTTTAGGGCATTCTTTGAATTTGATTTTTGAGCATCCTCTCTCCCTCTGTAGCAGAGGTCGCTCAGCACAATCTGTTGCCCTAAGCGCACTTTAGTATGCTGCCCCCTGCACCGCTCACATTTGACCCATCCTCCCCTCTGTCATTACAGAGGGGTGGCCAGGCCAAATCTACTACCCTGAGCAGCTGCCCAGAAATCTGCAGCCCTTTGAAGCTGCCTAGCTTGCTTATAGCCACTCTTGTGACCTAGTTCATGGGGCATGATCTTGACTGGGATCTCAGGGCATTACTATATATAAATATTCCCAGATGACTACATTAAACTGGATTCATGGCTGAATACATATCAGTAATTAATGGATCAACATATTACAGAGATACTGTATTTATCTGAAAACCAGATCCAGGAAATAGCTACGGTTCAATTTAAAAGAAATCCAAGCATGCTATGGTATGGAAATGGTCAGCTAAGGGACCCAAACAACTTTAACACTGCCTTGTATTGAGGTGAAACAGTTACAATCAGTGCATAATAGTTTTTGCAGTGGTCCCAGATTAAATTAAATTTAAACACATATTTCATTCCTCACTCCTCATGTTACGACTACAGGGTAGAGTTATCAAAAGGCTAATTAATCCTAAATACAATGTCTTCAAGTGTAGTCAATGGACTCAATTTCAGTAAATTTATCTACAATGGAAGATTGGATTATTCTGTTAGTAAAATAATTTGGGACAAAAATGATTTTATACAGATGTTACATTTTTTGAAGAGTCTGTTTAGCTGATGTACTTGTAAATTCTCAGAAAATTCATTCAAATAGAGAACGAGTGCTATAATTTAGAGGGAAAGTTCACTGTATTCTTCACACATGACAAAGTGGTGGGTTCCACTTTAAGTACAAAAGTCAGTTCAGCCTGAACACTAGAACTGCAGCCAATGCTCCTTTCTTAAAAATATACTAATAATAATATCTAGTATCTCTCGATAATGGCATTAAATCTTCTGTTACTGTCTCTTTGATCTTAGTCCACTGCATCTTGTTTTTAGAACATCAATTCAAAATGTTATTTTTTTATGTTTTATGTCTTTTCTTTTTAGGAGCACATTTACAAACTGATGAAAAGTGATTCCTATCCTCGTTTTATACGATCCAGTGCCTATCAGGAGCTGCTACAGGCCAAGAAAAAGGTATTGGTCCATCTTGTCTTTTTGTTGCCACCATGCTCAGTGGTGATGTTTGCTACAATACATGGATTTCTCTCCCTTGTGCCAGTGCAGCTGGATATCTGGTAGGTGACTATGTTAGCTTATTTAGAGGGTCACATACATACAGTAGTTTGATAAATATATCCTGCACAAATGTATGTTTTAATAAGTTAAATTAGCAAAGCCTATTTTTATTTTTACATCTCACATTGTAGCACTCTTTACCAAGCAACTTAAACTGAAAAGTAGTTTACAAGTGGGTTAAATAAAATAAAATACCTGCAGAATAGTCTTTCAAATTTGCAAATATTATAATTCTCCTTTTCTTTATTTTTATTTACGAACCCTACTAATTTGTGTAAAATGGATCTCATCCACATAAATAACTTTTTTAAATCTCTTAGTCTTTCTCTTTCTCTCCCTGTTATTATATGTCTAGTTTTTATCAGGTTAGGAATTTAATATGAATGTGAGCTCATGTCACACTCGTGCAAACAAACAGATCTTACCATGGTACAAAGTCCTTGCTTTTTAAGGTCCAGATTATGCAATGAGCTGTGCACAGACAATCTCCTCACTGTGTGGAGCATCTTACATAATAGGGGATCAACATGCTGAATGCAAGGAAATTCCAAAACACTTTCTGATGCAAATGTCTATAATGAAATTGTTGTTTGTTGTTAATGGGTCTGATTCTGCAACCACTACGAATTCTGAAATCCTATTGCAATCAGCTGGGAACACTGTTTGCAAAATCAGGCCCTTTATCCTATGTAGAAGTGGTAGTAAACTAGTTATGATCTTGGTAATACTAAACTGTGCATAAAATGACAACCTACAAATGATACGGAAGTACTGTATGGATTTTTTCAAATGTTAGTTTCTGAACATCCAATATGGAAAAATGTTGAAAGTTCCAAAGGGCTGCTACTGTGTATGCAAAGTCCTTAAGTTTTGCAAATGTCAGTTCATTGACACAAGAAATGCTCTTCATTATTTATTTTTCATTTCAGTTTTTCTGTTTAATCAAACCAGTTTGATCCACCTGAGAAGTTTTTTTAATCAAATATTATAACTGCTTTGCCCGTCCATTGTTATATAACAGGCATTCATTAGCAGCTTCATACCTACTTTTGCTTCTTGATTTGTACATGAGCTTTTTTTGCAGTCCATCGTTTCATCATTCCTTCTTTTCTGCTCTATTTGTTTCTTGTTCTTCTTTTTTCTCCCCTTTTCTTTTCTTTTTCCTTTTTTTATTCCCCCCTTTTTTTAATTTAAGTTGGAAAACACACTGGATCGTCGAACATCTTTTGAGAAATTCACACGCAATGTGGTAAGTTTGTTACCTTGGCAAACTAAAAAGCCTGATCGATGAAACTCCCTTCTCCCCATCACCACCCTAGTCCCTCACCTCTTCTCCTTCTGTATGACAGCAGATAAAGTTTTGCATTCATGCAAGTTTACAACTTTACATAGAAATGGCAGCTTTGTAGGAGGCTTTCATTACAGTCCTCCCCCAGCTCTTCCTCCTTTCACTGACTAACCTCAGAGAAAACCAAGATGTTATTGTTGCCATAAACTGAGGAAAGGGCCTGTGGGAGCCATACTGTTTGCATTAAGGAATATGAAATACACCCTAGAAAACGGAGCTAATTCACTTTTCATTTTTTTATGAAACTAAAGGAACAGATCTGTAAACCTGCTTCATGCTGTTACTTTTCCTAGTGCATCATAAGAACAGACATACAGGGTCCATCTAGCCCAGCATCCAGTCTTCCGACAGTGGCCAGTGCCAGACACTTCAGAGGGAGTAAACAGAACAGGGCAATTATCAAGTGATCCATCTCCTGTTGTCCAGTCCCAGCATCTGGAAATCAGAGGTTTAGGGACACCTGGAGCAATAAGTTGTGTCCTTGGCATTCTTGGCTAGTAGCCAGGGATGGATCTATCCTCTAATTCTTTTTTGAACCCAGTTATAATTTTGGCCTTCACAACATCCCCTGGCAATGAGTTCCACAGGCTGACTTCACGTTGTGTGACGATGTACTTTCTTATGTTTGTTTTAAACCTGCTGCCTATTAATTTCTTTGGGTGACACCTGGTTCTTGTGTTATATGAAGGGGTAAATAACACTTCACTATTCACTTTCTTTGCAACAGTCATGATTTTATAGACCTCTGTCATACACACACACCCCCCAGTCATCTCTTTTCTAAGCAGAACAGTGCCACTCTTTTTAATCTCTCTTCATATGGAAGCTGTTCCATATCCCTACTGATTTTTGTTGCCCTTCTGTGTATCTTTCCAATTCTAATTCCAATTCTAATATGACTTTTTTTGAGGTGGGGTGTCCAGAATTGCACAAAGTATTCAAGGTGTGGGTGCATTGTGGCTCCCCAAATACAATGTCTGATGCATTTTTAATACATTGGATTGCTTTCCTTTTCCTATTGCTGTTTTGTCCTAGATGGGGTCTGGCCTATTTTATAATGGGGGATAGAAGGGGGTGGGAAATAACCTGTAACAAATGTCCCTAACTTCTCTCAAGCCTAATAATGCTTCTCAGGTTACAACGTGCCTTGTGAGCAGTTGATGCTTATGATGCACTAGGGGTTTGTTTGAATATCATTTCAGTGACACTTTACAAGCAGCCAAAATTCCTGGCTACATGCGTCAATTCTGGTCTGTTTCTTATTCACTGAAAAGTAAGAATTTATTTTTGAAAGATGTTGCAGCAAGGTAAAAATGGAGGTTGGCAGATTTTCTATTCAGATTTTCCCACCACCAGTCATGAGTTCCACTGATGTCCTCACTTACTGGATTATTTTTATTTGTGCCAGTCTTTGGGTCTTTTTTAACATTGTGCAAGTTCAAACTAAAGCATTCAACACATTTATTTTTGTAGGGCAGAAACATCCCTATTTTTCCATGCCATAAAAACTGTACACCAACACTGAGGGCGAGCACTAACCTGTTATGAAAAGAGGTAGAAAGATCTTGGATTATACTCAAGTTTGTCTGCATTGTCTGTTGAATTGTGCAGTTCATGCTGCTGTGTGTGTTTGTTGTGGCTTTTGCTGTGACAATCGGTTAATGGAGCTGTGTGTGTTGAAATGAAAAGTATTAAGAGCTTCAGCAAAGATCATGGTTTTTGTTTTTAGTTTCTAAGGGAGGAGGGGCAGTTCTCATAAACAGCCTCTTGTATAATGAGTTCTCAGTGCCTTAAAATGAATGTATTTTATGTTAAACACAAAAGAAACAAGTGAAGTGAAAGAACAAAGTTCTTATTTTGTAAATTCAGAAATTAATTTGGATTCAATGGGACAAAGTCACTAAAAGTCCAGGAAAAAGTTGTTAGGTAAAACGCATTCAAAATAAATAAATAGCTATGAAACAAACAAAATGTTTGAAACAAAAACCCCTATTTTTTGCATGGTGGTGTTGCCACAGCATGTTTCACTGTGATTTATGTATTGTCTAAAGAGATTGTTCTATAAAACAGCTTTATAACATAACACTCATACTTTCTTTCACTGAGATGTTTAATTGGAGTTCATGTCTTTATATAATCAAGGCTGCACTAGTAAAGAAAACAGGGGAACAATTACAACATACTGTGACTTTTGAGAGCTAGACTTTTCCTAAACAACAAGTGGCAACGTATAATAACTGGGATAACCATGGGAGTTTTGAACCAAAGGTGGCCCAGTGCAGATGAAATTATTTCAATCTGTCTAGTGCTGTTGAGAAGAAAATTTAGCTGTCACTGCTAATATATAATAATATATATTAATATATATATAATATAATATGCAATATGCAATATACAGATAAAACCCAGATAAAATATGAATTAGAGTGTTAAATTTAATGCACAGTAAATTGTTCAAGAATGTTACCCAAAGTAAATTTTAACTTTTCTGCAGTGCATTCATTCTCATTCTATCTCCTCTTCTCACTTTTCCTCCTACCCTCCACCCTCTGTAATAACTCTTGTCTTTCAAACTTTGTCACCCCATGCCCCAGAACAAGGTAGATGCCACTGAGTGATTTGGGTAAGAACAATAAAAAAAAAGTGGAGCATAAAAGAAAGAGTGTAAGGGGAAGAGAGGCTGGGCAGAGGAAAAATTTTTGGATGAATATGAATACCTGGAATATAGCACTAAAGGGGAGCAAGTGAAGAAAGAAGGGGTGGACTAACAGAGTAGTTGGCTAGAATTTAAGAGGTTGACAAAGTCTTTCCAACTGTGTGTTTAGCATTTTGCCTTGATAGGTTTTTTGTCCTGGCTTGTTACTGGGGAGTGGGAATAAGGTATTAGTACTCTTCTTATTTCTCCCACCACTACCAGGATGTAAGAAGGTTCCAGATAGGCCCATTTCCGCAAGGCGCTGAAAATCTCCTGTGTGGTGCCGAAAACCTCAACTCCCATTGTAAACAGCAAACTCTTGGCAACTCCCAGAATTGGCCCTAAAACGAGAGCTATATATTTGCAATATGATTCTATTGTCTGTGATATCTCTTTTTTACTCAGAAAAACTCAACTCAACATCACTTTTAAGGGAGGTCCTGCTCGTATCTACTGTGTCAACTGACATAAAAAGGGCCAAATATTCAAACACAGGCACTTCAGTTGCCACTGTATAGTACACATGCACACACACTGAACAGTAACAGTAAGACATACCTGGACTTGTTGCTTGCCAATGGGAGTCCTTGTGCATTCAGTTGCTCACACATTCATATGTACAATGTCCTGTTTGTGTGTGCACATGGATAGTTTGCATGCCCAGCAAAGGCATCTGTTTGAAAATTTGGCCATAAAAAGGTCTAAGCATAGTCTCATCACCCAGAACATCAGTGACTGTGACTGGAATGGAAACCAGAAGGACTTCCTAAGTCAAGTCTCAGCTTTGCTGGCTAGACAATTTTTTTTTTTTTGGTCATAAAGACTCTGCCAAGGACAAATTCTGATGTCACTCTCAGTGACTTTTGTGGTAGTTTTGCTTGAGATAAAGACTGAGGGCTAGATTGATTCACAAGGGGAACTTAAGTGCTGTGAAGACCCAGGGTGTCTAAATGTTAGGGATTGGCACCTTTTGTAACTAGTCCCATCTTTACTCAAAGTGAGTAGTACCCTAGTCTTCAAGCAGGCTCAGTGACTTCAAAGCATTGACCTCAATGTAACTACTTCAGTAGCAAGGTGCAATTGAAGACCGGTAGAGTGAAAAGTGGATTTCTGGATTTTGCAAACTAGCACCCTATCAGTTTACAAATTGATATATTTTTATAACAATACCCTGGCTGAATTGTCTGTGGGAACTGTACCCCAGAACTCTGGAGCTAAAAGCACAGCCCTCTAACAGCTCAAAGGACCATAGAGGGGGACAGAGACTCTCTCTTGGTTACACTTGCCTGCAAAAGCATTTGCTAAATCAGAAAGTTCTGCTGAGATTTTTCCTTTCATTACACAATATAGTTATTTCTGTACTAGAATGATTTGTTTTTATGGCCCTGTGACACAGTTAAAATAAAATAAAGGACAGAAAAGCTAAATTCCATTTTGTATTTCTTGGACACTCCTAAATGCACCAAATGCCATCAAATATTGATGAGCTATAGATATCAGCATGTTTATATTGCCACATAAACTTTGTAGCTGCAAAATTATAACCCTCCTGGTATTCTCTACTATAGAGCAATATCAATGAATAATGCCATAAAGGTATTATAGACTATATAGACACAATCATAGAATGGTGAAAATATTTCTGTATAAATGTGGCATTTCTAACTAATCACAATACATTTTACTAGTGTATAGAAATGAATAGCAAAAAGGCAAAATTACTTTCTTTATTTTGCTTTTGTATACTCAGAACTTCCAAATAACTCTGCAGTAATGCATTGCAGCAGACCGAAAATGAAATGACATGTAGATGTTCAATTTAGGCATGTACATTGATTTGGAAGGCAAGATGATCACAGATCTGTCAGCCATGCATGCTTCCATACCCCCCTGTGGAGCTGCTTAGCTTATGACTTGGCTACAGTGGGAAAAGCAGGTTCTATTTGCCTGATACAACTATTATAGTCCCATGGGCAGGCAGGGTGGTGGAGAGGAGTCAAGGAGTCAAAGAACCCTGGCTCCTCCCATCTCCACTTGCCAGCCCCATAGCTGGGAGAAAGCATCCCAGCCCAAGTACACAGACTCCTGCTAAGAGGGTTCGAGCTAGAGAGCTAAAAAGAGCAGTGAGGACATTACAGCACAGGGTCTCAAGCCCACCCTACCTCTTGATTCTGATTTCAGGTGGCTAGTATGAGTGTCCGCTAGAGCCACAGCATCCACACTGCTATTTTTAGCATACTAGTTCGCACCCCACTAGCGTGTCTCTCTACCCAGGCTGAGAAGCTCCCTCCCTGCTGCAGTGTAGATATACCCTAGCTGGACAGGGAGCATGCAGCTGCCCCACCAAAAGCAGTAGAACAATGGAACAGGTTGGTTTAGACAGAAATCCTGCATCTTGGCAGGGGGTCAGACTAGATGTCTCTGTGGTCCCTTCTAAACCTATGATTTTATAAGTAACTAATTTACTCTGCCTCCCAGAGCAAGAGAGAAATTGTTACTGAGCCAGGACTTGTTCTCTAATCCGCTCCTGGGGAGATGCAACAATGTAACGCACGCTAGACAAGGTAGATTGTAAGGTTACAGCCTCCTGAGGGATGTCTGTCTGTGTGGAGGGGAATTATGAGCAAAGTACCACATAGCTCACTGGCACAGTGAGTAACAGCAAACCTACAAACTTACTGTAACTCAAGCAGAGACGAATGAAGAGATAGTTGGCTGCCAGTAAAGAGAAGAATCCATGCAAGAGAGGAAGGGGCTTTTCTAGATCAGAAAAAGAGGCTGAGGTTAGGTTGAAGGTAGCTAATGGGTGTTAATTTACCTTAACATATAACCATGACCTTTCCATAGTGTGGATGCAAGTTAACACCTTTACCTCAACTTAGCTGGCTGAGCTTGACACTGACATCCCCATAATGCAATATGTCAGATGTGTGTGAGCAATAAGTGTGCTTCACCAGCTGCATGTTTTATTGCAATGTCGAAGTCCCCCAGCTTCAAAGCCAGCCTAGAAGTTCCCTGGAATAATGTATATGTATTCACTCTTTCTGTAGGACTTCAGCAGTGTATTTAAACCATATCCTGTCTCCTTTCAAATATCATAAATAGAGCTGACTGAAACACCTCTGATACATCTTTGTGGGAATTAAAAAATATGTAAAAATCCCATCAAATTGCAACAACTTTTCTATGAAATTTCTAATCAAAATTCCTTTGGGGATGTTTTCACTGAATATCAAACATTTTATGAAAAAGATCATATGAAACTTAACTCATCAAATTTCAGTCAGCTCTGGTAATAAGTTTAAGTGTAGAAACAAAAAGAAATATCTGTATACTTTTGTTGCTATGTAAAGGAGCACGGATAAACCTAAGAGACAATATAGGAGAGAAGTCCTTGAAGGACGACTTCTGTTTTTTTAACTTTTCACGGAAGTTTAGCATTCCTGACAGTTACTGGACTGACAGCCTATTTACTGATGTTTTCCAGCTATGGGCAGTGCCAGCCTCCCGCACCCTGCTGTGCTCAGTGTTCCTGAAGTCAAAATTGAAGGGATTGCCTTAATGGTGATAAACTAGCTTTATCTCCACATCCAGTGAGTTATATCACCTCACTGCAGAGACAGCCAAGTAGTGTACAAGTTGCAGGCTGGTTTTTGATTTGTTATGTGGATATATATCCATCACAAAACAGACCACCAAATTCAGTTCCTGTAGTGTACCGAGCAGCCATCAGATGATAGTAACCTTCACTCATTACTTCTTGGGTGAGATGTGAACCAGTGCCTTGAGCAGAAAAGTTTTATAAGGCTCAGTGATAATGCACTGAAACATCCGCTCTTGCTTACCTTATGTGCATATTTACTAGTGTCCCTTGATGTTATCATCTCCAGCCCAATGAGCAAACAGAGTGCATCATGCATGTGATGTGAAATTGTCAGGACCATTAAACACAGCATATTTTCACAATGGCTCAACAAAATGTCACTTAGCATTGACATGTCAAATTGTGGCATACAGAAGGAAATTCGACTTGCTTAAACTGTCCTTCATGCTTACTTCCATCAGTAGGTGATGGACTTTCTGTGTTTTTAGATTTGGTTTTACAACTAGTCATTTTAGGACCATGTTAGACAATAGATGTGAAAATGGTCATTGATTTTTCATGTTATCATTCTTAAGGGATCTTTGTGCACAAACATGTAAGATTTCTTATGTAACAATGAAAAGAACTTAACGGAACCTCAGTCTTGGACATTATGAATCCAATGCAGAACTATGTGAGGTTTTTAAGTTAGACTTATGGAGTAAATTGTCCCAGAAGCCAATTTTGAGAACTAAAATGTACTAATTTATTACCAACAGTCAGAGCTGTTCAGGAATTTTTCAATGAAACATTTTTCATTAGAAAACCAACTTAGCCAATTTGGCAAAACTGAAACTTTTTAGGGGAAAGTGTTGGTTTCTATGAATTTCTTCACATCCCCCATGCCCCCAAATCATCAAAAAAAAACCCATTCAGACATTTTCTAAACAACAAATTCTGGTTTTCTGCTTCAAAATTACTTTTTGATTAAAAATTTAAGCTAAATATTGTAAATATATATGTACGTAAATGAAAATATTTAAAAATAAAATATGGTCAAAATCTAAACAAAACATTTCACAGTTATTGAAATGAAACATTTTGATTGACTCGAACCATTTTTTGAAATGGTTCAAGATTTTCAAGATTTCAACTTTTTTCCTGATTTGGGACAGGAAATATTTTATTTTCAAAATCATTCATTGTATGTCCTGCCCAGCTCTGCCAACAATTAACCAAAATAAACAAAGAGCAATATCTTACTCCATTTCTAGTGAAGTTTTGTCTGAGTAAGACTCCAGGATTTTGCCCAAACAGAGTAACAACCATATTTGTCAGGTTAGGTTTGAGATACAAATGACTAGAACCTAGCACCTCAAAAGTGCTTCCACTTCTGTAGTCACTGCCTCCAGCTCTCTCTGTTGTGCAAGGCTCCAATAACATTTGATCACTCCTCTTTCTCACCCCGTTGGTCACTGCTGCAGTCTCAGAAGAAAATAAAATCAATTCACAAATCAGTCCCATTTTAAACTAACACACAGACCCTGGGTAAAACTTTTCAAAAGTATGCACGTGACTTAGGAGCCTTTGATCATGATATCTTAGGTTTCTAAGTCACCTTAGGCAGCTTTGTAAAAATTTTTACCCTCTAACCCTTATTTATTTTCTACCCCACTCTTCAACTGTTAAGCATGTCAGCCTTTCTTCCAAGTCCCAGTCTAGGGAAGGCCTGAAGTTTCATTGAAGGAAAGAGTTACCTGTTAAGGAATAAAAGGAGAAACACAGAGCGGAAGAGACAGTGGAAAAATGGGTGGGGAGATAGCAAAACTAGGAAAGCCACTCACTCTAAGAGCCATTTGTTCCTCCCCTATTCACTCTGTCAATCAGTCACCTCCATCGGAGGTGGCATGAGTGGCCATAGGAGTACAAATCTTTACAACAGATTGAAAAGAAGAAGAATCTTGACCCTGCCATGAATCCCACACCCTTTACAAAGCCTTTTGGGCCCCCTTAGTACCACTGTTGTGGTGAGAATGCTTGTACAAGTTCTATAAATCTTGCTTCATCCTATTTCCTGAAGCAGAAGCATATCTGTGTGACTGCAGGCACAGTCATCTGTGGAAGATGGGGAAGGATTTTTGGCCCAGAAAATCACCTCAAGGGGAATAATGGCTGGCTAAAGCCTACAAAGTATTTCTTAGGCTTCCTGTCTGCACTCCTTGATCTCTTCAGATGTCCCACTCCTAACAAATAAAGCCTTTATTTATAGAAAGCTGGGATTTCACTTGGGAATTTCTCATGCTGAAACCAGCCATATTGCCAGCATGCCACAGGTGTGCAACACATGAGCAGATGAATAACTGAGAGAGCAAAGGGTTTGGTAAAATTTCTTGATCTCATTATGTTCACACCAGTGTGCATACTGTGCATCTGTTACACAGTTAGATGCTTGGGGGGTTTATTACTAGTAGCTCTAGAGATATTATGCAACTGAGTAGCAGCTGCTCTAATAATGAAAAAAAACATAAAATGGGGCTGTTGGGCTTGCTCAACAGGAGCAGAAATTATTAGAATTAACCTTTTTAAAGATTAAGCATGTATCTTCTTCTTTCCCTCTGCCATTCCTCTTCCGTATGTTTCAGTCCCAGCTCATATGGAGTTTTAATAACTATATTTAATAACATAGTTTTAATAACATATTTAAGTTGGCTTGTACAAACAAGTAATGTATTTTATTAACATTATTACTGGCATGTTTGTGAGTTATTTGAAACATTAGTGTGGTGCTATGTAAATAAATCAATGTGTCTTCAGTTCTAATATTAACTGGATACAATTTTATATGTTTCTTTCTGGTCCTAAATAATTCCTAAAATTGCTCAGTTGGTTTAGCAGGCTGTGTAATTTTCTCTATATACTTTAAAGTACATTTGTACTCTGGAGAAGTAACTACATAAAATATTAGCACCTTAATCAATACATCTGCTGTCTGTGTGTGTTCAGAATCATACCTGCTCACTCTGCCAATACTTCTACTCTCTATTCTGTTAGCCTTCGAAAGCCAACACAACATTTGATCTGGATTCCAAATTAGCATGTCAATTATAACAGAATTGTTATCTAGATTCCAACTTCAGGACAATATTCTTCTCTGAGTTATACCCTCACAGACAAAATTGCTGGATTAGAACATCCTTTTACTTTTGGAACAGTTCAGATATGGGCCTCAGAGTACTACTCTGAACAGTAACTATGTATCAGTATCACCTTGTTACTCAGCAGCTGTGTTGCCTGTAAGTATTCAGAAGTATATCCGCTGATTTTTGTGACAATTTTCTATTATTTTTACTTCTGTTAGCACCCCAGGAGTAAATATATCTGAAAGAGTGAGGTAACGAGCTGCACTCTATTTTCTTTTGTGCTTCACCTACAGAATTGTTTACATCTGTGGTACTCACACACTTTTAATGAAGAAGCACAGGTGTCAGATCATAATTTGTCCTGCAGAACCTTTATTGCAGTGATCATGCACAAGAAAAAAGAGCCCAATTTGACTGTCTGTTCACTGGATGATTTAGGAGAAGTGCCATCTAGATAAAAACAACTTTTTTGTAAATTGAGCACACCTGGAAATTTTTGAGGGGCAATAAATATAAAATCCTGCCATTCTATTTTTAAATAGTCAGCTTTCAGAGTAGAAATACACTTTAGAATGGATTTGAAGTGTACAGCTTGCTAGACCTTGAGGTAAAGATTCTGAAAACTGGAACTTATTCGTTTTGTTTGATGTCCAAGCCAGAATGCAGTCCAGCTCTCTCTTAGCTGCTTTGGCTCCATATAGTGATATAAATAGAATGTAGTGAAATCTTGTTTTCACACTAAAGTGCATAGATATGATTCCAAATGCACAAAGGAAGCAGATCTGTTGAATAAGAAACTGCCTTGTTTAAATAGCCTCTTTGGTGACTAGACCCACATTTTATGTGTAAAATAGATCTCTTACGAGTTTCTAGAATGGGGCATGTGACATTTCATGCACATTGTTCAGCTAACACTGCCACATTTCATATTTTTAAGAAGTAGAATAGTCTTCCTGGGGAAGTAGTGCAGCCCCATTGCTTGGAAATTTGAAAGCAAGAGTGGCCAAAAGACTGGAAAACATACTAGGGGAGCAAGATGGAGGGAATTAATACTATAGAGGGTCTTTTCCATCTGTTACCTTTGTTGTTGTGTGAATCTGTAGGATGTTCAACAGTCCTGTTTTAATTTAAAGCTAATATGTAAATATTAAAAACTGGTCATAACTACCTACTGCATCCATGGAGCAAATTTAAAATAGTGCATGTAATGAATTGTGCATGTCTCAAAATTCTAAGTAACTTAATCAAAACTGCAACTGTTTGCCTGGTTTTGAATCAAAATTGCCTCGTTTGTACAAGATATCATAAATACCTCCCCAAACCACTGGAGAGGAAAGGGATCAGAACTTGGCCTTAGTTCATTGAATGTTTCACGAACTTCGAAACTTTCAAGAACCTGGTGCTAGTATGGTATTGCAGCTAAAAGATGAGTAAGAATATGTATTCAGAAAGTTGCAAAGCCCAGATGTACCAATCCATATACTTAAATACATGCTTAACGTTATACATGTGAATAATTTCATAAAAAAATCAAAGTTAAGCACGTGCTTATGTGTTTCGCTGGGATTTTCAAATCAGCTTAAAGGAGATAGCTACCCAAATGCTATTGAAATTCAGTGGGAGTTGGGTGCAGAACTCCCTTAGACTCCTTGAAAAATCTCTCCTTCAATTATTCATGTAATTATCATACAACTGATGTGATATTCCTTGCCTCCTTAAAAAGAAAAGAAGTGAAAACAGTGTAATGTTATGGGTTATAAATTGCAGTTTGGGAAAAACTACTTTTTTCTCAAGGCTTAACACAGACAAAGACACAGACTCAACCCAACTTAAGTCAGAATAATCACTCACCCAAGAGAATTAAAATTATACATAAATAGGCATGAGACTTAAAATTTCATTACAAACTAATTTCACTATTGGGCAATGACAGATGTGTTACTTCTTTGAGGCCGCTTAACTTTCAGCCCCAATTCCAAAAAGAATTTAACCATTGGCTTAAAGCTTAAATACTCAGGACCCAATCTTAAATGAATTGCAGGACCCACAAAAATATTCAAAATATGAACACGTTGAATGTCTGAGTGCAAAATAAATTTGTAACTCAGATATAATGTTTTTTTTAAAAATATTGGCAGAAACAAGTCAAACATTTCCTAGATTAGTTTAGTTGCTGAACAATTTATGTAATCTCCAATCTGAAACAGTGCAAGTGGATACATTCATTGCAAGTGTTGCATAAAATGGTTGCTTCCTGTGCAATTTAAGCACTGTAAAATGGGATATGGGTGAGCGAATGAGGAGGCTGGAGGTAGAGATAGAAGAGAGTAGTTGGGAGCAGACTTGCCTTCTTCCTAAGTACCAATTATTCTTACTGTCAGAAGCAGCATATTGACGGCCTAGTGATCTAATTCATCATGGCTGATCACGTGTTCTGTTAAAAACAAATAGGTTGTAGTGGGGGGGGGAAATTCATCCAGATCTACTGAAAGTTCTGTTCTTTCTATTTGTAAATGAAAGAGTTATTTTATTTCATTTTTGTGAAAACACACTCCAGTTGATACACTGATGCATCATATTTCGGCAGGCGTTTACAGTTGAGTTATGAATCCCTGTGAATGGAAAATTGAATTTATGGTGAATATAGATGTCAACATCAGATCTATTTGTGTAAATCAGCTGAGTAATAATACAGCAAACATAACAGAAATAGCTTTTCACTGACATGATGAAAAGTCACCTTTTTGCCATGTAATTACTGTTAAAAATATAGAATTTGTCTGAAGTTTTGATTTTTCCCATATTCTCTCTGAAATCCGCTCGCTCTTTCCGTGAGTAGCAGCAGACTGTCACTAGTTATGCTGCATGGTAGATTTTCCTCTCCTGCACTCTAGATCCAATCGCTGCGGGGCATTCATTCCACCTTATTACCAGGGTTAGTTAAGATATCAAAATATACCTTTATATCAGCAGGAATTCTTAACAAAGTAATGAAATGGAATCCATGGGCCCTCAAAGCAGTGGAAATGGCACCTGTTATGTAGCTGTACAATGCTTGTGAACTGTAGGAATGTTCCTCTCTTTCCCACCCCCCACAAAAAGAACCCCACAACAACTTTAGCTTAGCTCACAGGAAGGACATTTTCCTACTTGTATCCAATGTATAATCTGCCTTCTGTACTTAGCCACCCTTCAGTGTGGATTATGTAACTTCTTGGACTGGAATCACTGCAGTTCAGAACATTCATCTCAATGCATTCTGAGGCACTCTGTATGGTGGAAGCCTTCTTGAAGCTATTTTAAGCCATAGGCTTGCTGCTAAGCACAAATAGATCATTTGGATGTTACTGCATAGTTTAGAATTTTCTGGATAATTATGCAAAACAATCTCTGTGTTGGCAGTTTTGGATTCAGGTTTCTGCAGGTGTTCAAAGTATAAAGCAAAAGTTTTCCAAATTTAAGTTTTGACATTAGCTCCCATCGGTGCCCCCATAATGTTGCCACATCACTGTCAAATTGCTAGGTATTTGCTAATGAATAGGTTTTCAGTGATCATGCCTCTGTTTTCTGTTTTTTGTTTTTTGTTTTTTTATCTTTTCCTCAGGGGAAATCGCTCACATCAAAGAGGTTAACCAGTCTAGTGCAGTCCTACTAAAAGGATCATCCTTGTAGCATGGAAGCAGACTCAAATCATTATACATACTTTGTAGCTCACTAATTGCCTGAATCAGAGGACAGTAGAACAAGATGTTGCATGAGCAAGGACCTGACTTGTTTTCTTTTGTGTATACTAAGGCATTACAGACTCCGAGGGACTCTCTAACCTTTCGATGCCTCCATTTTGAAAATTGTCTGCTCACTTCCTCCTTCATATCAAGCTGGATCTGTGTCATTTTATTTTCTGCAAGCTCAAGTACAGTGAAAATAAAAGCTTCTGCTAGACACAGTTTATTAAAAAATACTGTCAGTTCACAAACTGGAAGAAATGTAAAAAAAATGCATATACTAATAAATATACATATGGCATCACATTTATTGCACAATAAATTAGCACAGCAGGTTCCATTTCACTGATGTATTCACACTGAGAAAGAAAGCCCGTGTCTTTGTCTGTTGTCTGTATATTCTCTGTTAATGTTTCTTGCATTTATTTTTATACCATATTTAAAAAAGAACACCTTTTAACCCAAATGTATTAAAGTTGATCCTTTCTCTGTAAATTTGTGTATGTTTATATTGTTGTTTTATCTTTCATTAAAAGATGCAGAATCTCTTTCCTTTTGGTAAATTTGGGATTTCAATGCTGAGCCAAAAAACAGAAAGCCATTTTGAAAAGTTATTCAAAGTGGAGTTCTGAGTGCACCTTCAAATGGCATCCTGGAGTTCCATGTTTGCTGATTAATTCACTCCAGATCAAACTTACCTACTTTACAAGTAAAGAAATGTTTTTTCTAACTATCAGTCAAGCCAAGTTAGCTTGTGCCTTGGATCATATTCATCTTATTCATCATCACCAGTAAATAAATGAAACTTTTGCAGGCTAAACTAGACCCCTTTTGTCTGCAAATAATGTCACCAGAGACACCTGTGTACCTAGATTGAAATTTAGCAAATATTTCTGCTGAAGGGCAAGAAGAAACAGAGTTCAGTTCATTGTTTTAGCTCTGTTAATAAAAAGCAGTAAAACATAAGTCACTCACTGAAGTGAGCAAAGCTGACTGAGTGCACACAGAGAGAAGAGCTATTGTGCAAGAAAATGTTACTTTCCCACAATCATTTTTGATAGTATATTGTTTTTAACTACAAAGATGATGCTGTGATTCAAGATACTGTTTTCAAAGAGTAGTCCCTTCACTGCAAATGTCAGGTCTTTGAATTCCAATTCAAGGGCTCCCTTCTGCTCAATCATTATGCAAATAGTTCTCTCTTTGGGATTATTCATATAAGTAAGGATTCATCGATCAAGATTGGCAAAATCAAGTCCGAAAATGGCAGACACAGCAGGTTTGTCACATTTTGAAGCCATGTTGAGTAGGAAAATGGACGATATCTCTTTGGCCTAAAGAAATAGCACTTTTAACTGGTACAGAATCCATAAGAAAAGTAGCTAACACTAGTACCTGAAAGGGAAAAGAAGGAGGAAAACAACCAAACATTGATACTTTTAGGGCATAATACTACATATAAGCCAACTCCCCTGAAAAGAGATAATGGTCTTTTTATTAAGGCACAGAGCTGTGGCTCAGGAAATCTGAGGTCTAATCCCATCTCCGCCACAAAGCCTCTGCGCTATGTAAGGGCTTTTTTGAGAAAGGGGCAGGTGGTATGTGTCTCTCTGTCTCTCTCACACACACACATACTCACTCTCTCTCTCTCTGTCTCCCCCGCCCATCCCTCATAGCCCCACTATTAAATAGGATAAACAAATGGGAGGGGGGAAACGCTAATGTATATTCCTTTTCTATCACATCAGCAGTAGGTAAGTTTCCCTATTTGGGACATGACAGGTGTTATCGTTGGGAAGAAACACTGCATCCCACTTTGGGGCGGGAAGTGAAGAATTCCATATCCAGGTTAATCTGCAAAGGGAAGTTTATATAAGATTAAGTACCCAAACTATAATTTAGCTTATTCTTTAGCTTTGGTCCAGTAAAATATTTAACTACCTGATTAACTTGAACCACAAGTCATGCCATTGATTTTACATTAAGTGCTCTAGTGCATTTCTCTTTGGGGCTCTAATGAACGCAAGCAGTAAGGACTTCAGTCTTATACCTTTAGAGCTCATTTTCTGGATTATCTACCTTAAGTCACCTTAGAGCTCTCTCAAAATAAATAGATAAAGGTTGGGACAATCCTAGAAACACCAGAGTGGGGACACATGTAGGGTCAGTCATTCTGTATCATGGGTAGTGAGGAGCAAATGAGGGTGAATAAAATAAATGAACCAAACCTTCACACACAGCACAAAATCATCCAGGAACCCAACATTTTTGATATTTGAAAATTTTCAGATAGTGTTCCTTTCCACCAATAATTTGTTATTTTTAGCTGATGCTTCCCCTAGCCTAGTTTCCAGCTGGGACTTGAATGAGAATACCATAAGTGTGTTTTGTTCTTTTGATTCATCTGACTCTTTAGCAGGAGAAACTGGAAATCTCACATGAGAGCCTGATTGTACAGGATCTCCATTCAAATGAACCCAACACAATCAAGAGGTTTGAGTAATTCAAATGGTATTGAAATAAATATCCAGCCTTTGGAGTGGTTATTCAAAATGAAACCCAAACTCTCAACCCTTTAAGATTTACTTTTCCTTAGCCACAGGCCAGTTTATCAGATACAAACTTTGAAAGCTCTAAAGCATCTGTGCTGGGCAATTTACTGAAACTAAGTGCTCTTTTTCACTTCTCAGAGCCATGTAACACAATATCTGTCTCTCTCCTGCTGTCATTGATCATTCTTCCAACAATTGCATCAAATGATGCATCACCTGTATCTCATTAAAAGTTAACTAAGTAGATACCAAAGTCTGTTTTGAATCAACACCATTCAAGAAGGGGACATTTCAAATCCATGCAGTAGCTATTCCAGATGAAGCACAGTCACAAGAACATAGATTCTTCGTCTCACTTTGGAACAGACTGGCCAATCAAAAAGTTTGGTAAGGATATTGAAATGTATCATTTGTGCATGGTCCTGCTCCTGTACTATCTTTAGCTAGTAAACCACTCAGGGCAGGAATTGTCTCTTTTCTGTGTTTGTATGGCACTGAGCACAATAAGGGCCTCCTTTGATATAAATACAATACAGACTAACTTCTAAACTGTGGGAGTTGAAGATTTAAATTCCTCCCCAGGCTATGTGATACAACTCTATTTACTTCAATGGACTTATACTAGAAGTGAATTTGGCCCAGGGTTTTTGTGTAACAAAGGTGGTGGATTTTAAAGGATGTGGGTGTTTTGTGAATTTTAACATTACTAAAATAACAGTGCTGGAAAATTAAATTCCCAGCACTGCTCCGTGTCAGTACTTCAACAGTTGAATGTCAGGAATGATCTCCAGAAACAGATATTTAAGACTGAGCCTATTCGTTCTTGACTTCCCTGCTGTGACTGCCAAACCAGGTGTCAGGCCAATTGGACTGGTGATTTAGGTGACATGGAGACATGGCCATTTGGAAGTAGAGTGAGATCGTAGGCCTGAAAAAAGAAATCAGTCCATGGGGAACCCCATTTCAATGTACTGTCTTTCACATCTCTCCAATTCCTGGGGAAGGGTAACCATTCAGAGCCTCCTGCCTCAGCACAAGTAGCTGATAGTATTCCCGCCTCCCCACCTTACTCCTGTGTAAACGAATCTGGCATGCTCCAGATTAATCCGAGAGTCAGCTGGAAATGGTCTATTTCCTTCTAGCTCCACAGTGGTTCCTTTTGTCCCCACTTCCTATGTAGTGGAAAGGAAGAGAGAGGTTTCCTGGTGCTGTAGCACATCTTATACCAGTGAGACTTGACCTTTCCAGACAACTGTACCCTTTTCAGAAGTCTGATTTGTCTTGCAAAGTCCCCCAAGTTTCACCTCACTTAGAAACTATGTGCTTACAAAAATCAGACCTAAAATTACAAAAGTGTCACAGCACACTAATACTAAAACATTGTTTACTTCTCATTTTTAACCATATAATTATAAAATAAATTGATTGGAATATAAATATTGTACTTACATTTCAGTTTACAGTGTATACAGCAGTATAAATATTGTCTATATGAAATTGTCATTACATGAAATTTTAGTTTGTACCAATTTTCTAGTGCTTTTTCTGTAGCTTGTAAAATTAGGCAAATACCTATATGAGTTGATGTACCCCTGGAAGACCTCTGCATGCCCTCAGGACTACATGTACCCATGGTTGAAGAACATTGCCTTAGGCCTGTGAAGCGAACTTCTTGTCATGCTGCCCACCCTACCCTGGTAAGATGATGAAAATCACAGTCCTCCTGTTGGAACTGCCTGGTTGGGGAGGGTGAGATTGTTGCTTTGCTGACCCCAGAGGAGGCAGTTAGGCATCCACCAGCATCTCCATGGAAAACAGTAAGGGAAATGTCTGCCACTGCTTTGCTCAAGATGTAGACAGCTGCCAGGAAATGTTCCCAAATCCTGTAGGCCAAGGAGGGAGGAGGAGAAGGTGAAGGAGACTAGAGTAAAATTCTTAAGTGGTGGTGGGAGAGAGGTAGTGGAAATGATCTAAAATTGAATTTATTGAAAGGAAATGTGGAGGTGGTGAATGAGAACTGACTAATTGTGGTGGTCAAAAAACAAACTGACAGTGAGATGGGGGTTGAAATTGATGAATCAGGAGACTAAAGAGGCCAGATTTTAATTGATGAAGGGCAGTATTGCCATCCCCAATCATTCAAAGATTTTAATCAGAAACCCTTCTCTGCCCCCATCCCCTCCATGATTAGCTAAGATAAACTGTGGTAGATTAAAAAAAAAAACTGTCAGAGAAATGTCCAAAAAGAGTGGAGTTACTACTAACTCCAGGTGACTGCTCCTTTCAAACTGCACCCTTAATATTGTTGGAAAAGAGTGAGAAGCAAGATTAGTGAACAAACAAATCCAATAAGAGAGAAAGAATCAGTTACTATACATAACGTATAAAAGATGCTAAAGACATGCACATACGAAATGCATTATTAATAATAAATAATAATACTTAAAAGGCAAAAACAATAAAAGAATGTCGTAGGGGGTGGGGGACTCCAGTTCCCACACCCCCCACTTCCTGGAATTCACAGTGATTCTTAGCCACCCAGTAGATCAGAAGGTTGATTTAGGATGACAGGAACACAATCCAACTCAGAGCTTGTCAGTACAAACAGGACCCCTTAGTCAAGCCCTTCTGGGGGGCAGAGAGATAAGACCCCGAATCCGGGCTCCTTCCTCTTCCCCAGCCAACTTCTAACCCCC
Source organism: Dermatemys mawii (assembly GCA_007922305.1). Lineage (NCBI taxonomy): Eukaryota > Metazoa > Chordata > Testudines > Dermatemydidae > Dermatemys > Dermatemys mawii. The sequence goes on along the minus strand of ML677386.1, from coordinate 14,226,267 downwards.
TCAACTGAAACTGCTGCCTTCCTTCTTCCCCCCAGCCCCTCTCCCAGCCTTTGTTCACCTTCACACTTAGGCAGAAAGCCTCCCCTCCCCTGACCCCAGGGCAGGGGTTTGGGTTACAGTCCAGGTACATTCCCTCCAGAGAAACCTCCCTCCTCCCTGCTTGTCACATCACCCCCCTCTTCCTGTCTGAACTGACCGGGGTCACTCTGACCAGTGACCTGGGGAAGTTCAGGGCCCCTCTCCGGGACAACACATCCGCTAGCATGTTGGCACTTCCCTTCACATGGACCACGTCCATGTCATAATCCTGCAGGAGCAGACTCCACCTCAGGAGGTTGGCGTTGGCCCCTTTCATCTGGTGCAGCCAGGATGGGGGGTGGTGGTGGTCGGTGTACATGGTGAAGTGTCTCCCAAATAGATACGGTTGTAGTTTCTTGAGGGCCCACACCATGGCCCGGCATTCCTTCTCAATGGCCACGTAGTTCTGCTCCCGGGGGAGCAACTTCTTGCTCAAGTACACAATGGGGGGGGTCTCTCCCCCTTTTCATCCTCCTGCATTAACACTGCCCCCAGCCCCATGTCTGAGGCATCGGTGAATACCACAAACGGCTTGTCAAAGTCCGGGTTTGCCAGAACCGGGCCGCTGATGAGAGCCTCCTTCAGCACACAGAGAGCCCTCTGGCACTGCTCAGTCCAGACCACCTTGTCTGGTTTCCCCTTCTTGCATAGCTCAGTGATGGGGGCAGCTATGGCACTAAAGTGGGGCACAAACCTTCGATAGTACCCCGCCATCCCGATGAAGGTTTGGACCTGCTTTTTGGTCTGGGGCGCGGGCCAGTCTCTGATTGCCTCCACCTTGGCTAGTTCGGGCTTTAGGCGGCCACTCCCCACCCGGTGTCCCAGGTAGGACACTTCAGCCATCCCCACCTTGCACTTCTCTGCCTTTATGGTCAGCCCAGCCTTCTGGAGTCGGTCCAGCATTTGTCTAACCTGGGACACATGGTCCTCCCAGGTCTGGCTAAAGACACAGATGTCATCAATATATGCCACGGCAAAACTCTCCATCCCCTTCAGGAACTGATCTACCAGGCGCTGGAAGGTGGCTGGTGCCCCTTTGAGGCCAAAAGGCAGGGTCAGGAACTCATAGAGCCCCAGAGGGGTGATAAAGGCAGATTTCAGCCTGGCATCTGCATCTAGTGGCACCTGCCAGTAACCCTTTGTAAGATCCATAGTGGTAAGGAACCGAGCTCCCCGCAACTTATCTAGGAGCTCATCAGGCCTGGGCATGGGGTAGGCATCAGACACAGTGATGGCATTGAGCTTTCGATAGACCACACAAAACCGGATCAACCCATCCTTTTTGGGGACCAGCACCACTGGTGAGGCCCAAGGGCTGGAAGATGGCTGGATCACCCCCAGAGCCAGCATGTCATTGACCTCCTTCTTCAGGTCCTTGGCAGTGTTCCCTGTGACTCGGAAGGGGGAGCATCTTATAGGGGGCTGCGATCCTGTCTACACCCGGTGGACAGTCAAATTAGTGCATCCAGGCTGGTTGGAAAACAGCTGCTGGTACAGTTGTAGCACCCCTCTGATTTCGGCTTGCTGGGCAGGGGTTAGCCGTCCGAGATAGGGATTATGTTCAGGAAGAAGCCCACTCCTGTCCCAGGGAATAGATCTACGAGAGGGTCAGGTCCCTGCTCCTCTCAGTGTCCACACACGGGCAACACCACATTCCCTCTGTCATAATATGGCTTCATCATATTCACATGGTACACCCGGCGATGGTGCACCCGGTTAGACAGCTCCACCACATAATTTACCTCATTTAGTTGCTTGACAACTTTAAAAGGGCCTTCCCAGGCGGCCTGTAGCTTGTTTCTTCTCACGGGGATGAAAACCATCACCTGATCCCTGGTGGCGTAGGCGTGGGCCCACGCCGTGTGGTCATACCAGACCTTCTGCTTCCTCTGGGCTCTGGCCAGATTTTCCCTGGCCAGGCCCATGAGCTCTGCAAGTCTCTCTCAGAAGGTCAGGACATACTCCACCACTGATTCTCCCTCGGGAGCGGCCTCCCCCTCCCATTCGTCTCTCATCAGGTCCAGGGACCCCTTACCCTCCGTCCATATAGCAGTTCGAAAGGTGAAAATCTGGTAGACTCCTGGGGCACCTCTCTGTATGCGAACAGCAGGTGAGGTAAGTATTTGTCCTAGTCCTGCGGGTGCTGGTTCATAAAGGTTTTCAGCATCATCTTTAGCGTCCCATTGAACCTCTCCACCAGCCTGTTGGACTGGGGGTGTTACGCTGAGGTCCAGCTGTGTCGGACCCCACATTTCTCCCACAAGCCCCGGAGCAGGGCTGACATGAAGTTGGACCCTTGGTCTGTCAAGACTTGCTTGGGGAACCCCACTCGGCTGAAAATGGTCAGCAGTGCATCTACCACAGTGTCTGCTTCAATGGAGGATAAGGGCACTGCCTCAGGGCAGCGGGTGGCAAAATCCACTACCACCAGAATGTATTTTTTCCCTGAACGGGTCGTCTTGCTGAGAGGCCCCACTATGTCCATAGCCACCTTCTGGAAAGGCTCCTCTATGACGGGCAAAGGCCTCAAAGCCGCTTTCCCCTTGTCCCGGGCCTTCCCTACCTGCTGGCAGGGGTCACAGGATCGGCAGTACTGTCTGACTGCTGTAAAGACCCCAGGCCAGTAAAAGTTCTGTAGCAGCCTCTGCTGGGTGTGCCGGATTCCCTGGTGCCCTGCGAGAGGGATGTCATGGGCCAGGTACAGTAACTTGCGGCGATACTTTTGGGGGACCACCAGCTGTCTCCTGATCCCCATGACTCCACTTCCCTGGGGAAGCCCATTCTCGGTACAGGAACCCCTTCTCCCACAGGAACCTCTCCTGGCAGCCTTTCCCCATGGTCCGTACCTCACTAAGGCCAGCCAGGTCCCTGAAATTCCGCAAGGAGGGATCTCTCTGCAACTCGGCCTGGAACTCAGCGGCTGGGGAAGGGAAGGGGGCCGGCTCCCTCGTGCTTGCTGAGTCTGAGGCTGCAGCCTCGTTGAGCCCATTCCCTGGACACCCCATCCCGGCTGGGGCAGGGTCCTGCACCCCCGGTACGGTACCCTCTCCACGGTCAGGGTGCAGTGCCCCTCGCCGGCTCTGGCTACGGGTCGCGCCCGGGGGGGGTTGCTTGGCCAGTTCTCTAGGTCCCCCCCCCATCAACACCTCCGTGGGCAAATGAGGGTGCACCTCCATGTCCTTGGGGCCCTCCTTGTCACCCCACTTCAGATGCACCCTTGCCACAGGTACCTTAAATGGGGTGCCACCCACCACCGTCAGGGTCAGGTAGGTGTTGGGCACCATCCGATCTGAGGCCACCACTTTAGGCTGGGCCAGTGTCACCTCAGCACCCATATCCCAGTACCCATAGACCTTCCTCCTGTTCACCTCCAGGGGAACAAGGCACTTGCTCCGCAGGGACAGCCCTGTGCCCACCCTGTAAACTGAGAACCTAGAGTCCTGAGTGTCCAGCCCCCCAGAGGAGCTGGTCTGGGGCATTCCTCCTTCCTGAGCAGGTGGTAAGCTGCCAGCCCCCCTTACCTGGGCTGTCTGCCCCTCTTCGGTCTGGGTCCGTACCCAGTTAACCCTGTGGGGGTTCGGTCTGCTCAGGCTGTCCTTCAGCTTGGGGCACTGGGCCCGTATGTGGCCTCTCCGGCCACAGTTATAGCAGCTCATGTCCCATTGGTCCCCTTGAGAGGGGCAGTTGGTCCCGATGCTGGACATTCCCCTTTTGAGGGGATTCTCCATATTCCCCCTTTGGGAGGTCCTGTGGTGACTCTCTCACTGCATCATGGTGGGTCTGTTCCTTTGAGACTCCTCCCGGCCACCCCTTGGCCGGCTCTTCACAAACTCGTTGGCCAGCCGTCCGGCGTGTCGTGGGTTCTCTGGCTTTTGTTCCTCCAACCACAGCCTTAGGTTGGATGGGCACCGCTTATACAGTTGCTCCAGCACAATCATTTTAACCAGGTCCTCCTTCGTCTGGGCCGCATCTGCCCATCTGCGGGCATACCCCTCCATGCGAACGGCCAGTTCTAGATATGTGCCCTCAGGGATTTTATCCTGACTCTGGAATCTTTCCCGGTACATCTCGGGAGTCAGCCCAAACTCGTGTAGCAGGGCCTTTTTGAACAGTTCATAGTTCCCTTTCTCTGCTGCTTCCATTCGGCCGTACACTGCCACGGCTTTGGGGTCTAGTAAGGGTATGAGACACCAGAGCCTGTCTTCAGGGTCAACCCTGCGCACCTCACAGGCTGTCTCAAAGGCTGCCAGGAATTCATCTATATCCTCCCCTTCCTTACGCGGGGCTATGATGTCCTTATCAAAGCTCCTCCTCGCAGTCTTGGATCCCCCATCACTCACCGCAGCCGGGGCCTCACTGCTCCTCAGCCTGGCCAGCTCCATCTCATGCTGACGCTGTTTTTCCCTCTCCTCCATCTCATGCTGACACTGTTTTTCCCTCTCCTCCATCTCATGCTGACACTGTTTTTCTCGGTCCTGTCGCTCCTTGTCTCGGTCTTCCAACTCTCTCAGTCTCATCCCTCGGTCATATCCAAAGTGCCTCCGCTCTAGGGCTGGGGAACCCTGCTGGGAGGATCCCTTGCTGGCTGCCGGGGTCCGGGTGCCCTCGGTATTTGCGGGGCTTCCCTCAACCCCTCCCCTAGGCATAGATGAGAGGGGCATCGGGATGTCCTCGGCAGCGGTCTGCCCCTCCCCGTCAGGTCAGGCACCGGGGCTGGCGCTCCATCTGCTGGGCGGCTCCCCTGAGAGGCAGGGCTCAGTGCATCCACGCGATCCTTCTCCTCCAGCTGCGCGATCAGCTGCTCTTTGGTGAGCCTCGCAATGTGCAGCCCTCGCTGCCTGCACAGCTCCACCAGGTCGCTCTTAAGGCGTCTGGCATACATCTTCCTGCTGGCCACTCGCAGGCCTGTGCTCCCAGCTTCCCACAGTTTCCAGGAGGAACCCCCTTGTGTGCCAGCCCTTCTCCCCACCACTCTCCCAGGGTCCAGCTGCCACTCTTCACCCTTAAGACTGCTCACCGCAGTGCCCAAGGGGACCCCGCTACTGCAACGGACCTTCTCACTGGTCACACACTCTCAGAGGTTAAGCGTAGCTCCTCCACCCCCCGAAACCGCTTCTCTCTGGATCTTCAGCACACCTGGTTCCCGTCAATCCCCCTTCGTTTTATTGTTCCCCAATCACTTACTGCAGGAAGTGCTGTTCACGGGGTGCAGTACATCACACTGCTACCACCAGTTGTCACAGGGGGTGGGGGAGTCCAGTTCTCACACCCCACTTCCTGGAATTCACAGTGATTCTTAGCCACCCAGTAGATCAGAAGGTTTATTTAGGATGACAGGAACACAATCCAACTCAGAGCTTGTCAGTACAAACAGGACCCCTTAGTCAAGCCCTTCTGGGGGACAGGGAGATAAGACCCCGAATTCGGGCTCCCTCCTCTTCCCCAGCCAACTTCTAACCCCCTCAACCGAAACTGCTGCCTTCCTTCTTCCCCCCGGCCCCTCTCCCAGCCTTTGTTCACCTTCACACTTAGGCAGAAAGCCTCCCCTCCCCTGACCCCAGGGCAGGGGGGGTTGGGTTACAGTCCAGGTACATTCCCTCCAGAGAAACCTCCCTCCTCCCTGCTTGTCACAAAGAACAAGCAGTTTCACAATTAAAGTAAAAGAGGGATTAAATCTACTAGTTAAAGCAAGGGGTTCGGAGATAATTATATGGTTATTTATGTCTCCTACCCTTAATTTTTGAGCTGCAAACAAATAGTTTTACATCTGCCTCTGTTTCCCTATCTGCAAAAATATTATATTTATACTATAGTTCCTCATGGGGATGTTGTGCTTATGAATATTTGTTAAATGGTCCTATTTAAAGAAACAAAGCAAACAGCTTTTGTTCAAACAACGTGAATACCAGCATTCAAATTCTTCAAGAAAATATTTGCAATTTCTTTATTTTGAAAAATGTACCGTGTTCAATTATTAATGTAAACGAATTTAATGAATGTTTTTCTTCACTTCCAGGCGGCTTCACAATTTTGAAATAATCAAATTTACCTTTTATACTGGCTGCATTGATTTTATTAATACATCTTTGCCACTTTGATTTGGTTGAGTATATTATAAAACTGCTTGTTCATTTTTTTCTTCTATCTCATGCAGAAATCTTATTGCAAAGTGAAAACCCAATTGCTAAACACCATGAAACCATCAGCATTTCTATAGGATATCTTCATGTATACAATTTAATTCCAGGCACCACAGTTATCAAAGTGGTATGAACCTGGATACATCTGTTGCCCCTATTTATTATTTCGGACATGGATATTTAGAGCAGGAGACATCATGTGTTTTCTACTGTTCTCTGTTGTAAATGGTAACTTGTTATTGGCAACTACTATAACTATAAGTTACTACTGTAACTATAGGAACTATTGTTCTGCTCTTCTTTCACCCACAAGCATTTATTGGGCTCACATTTGTTGGCTCTTTTGAGATAACCAGATTTTGAAAGCTACCATTAGATTTATTATTGATGCCCTTTGTCTCAGCAAATTTATCTGCTACCATTGCTATTAACCTTTTTTCTCATTCATTCCTGTTCTGTAAAATGATCTTTAAATTATTCTTTTAATGTTTGCATTTATTGGGTTAGGGTTGATTTATTCTTCCTTGTAAGGGCATGAAGCTTTAACATTTGTATGTAATTTTATTTTCCATTTTCTTCTCTGTGAGGTACACTTAAATCTAGAAACCGTTATGAACTTTTCTTTGTAGGTATCTCTTTTTTTCTACACTGCTCTTTATCTAGGATAATCTTTTCTTGTATTCTCTCTTTTTTTCATCAATGATGTCTCTGTTTTTGCTTCTCTGTATGGCTCTTTCTTTTCATGATGCTTTCTTTCTTTTTACTTTGGTCCTCTGGCTCTCATTCCATTGATCTCTTGCACATTTTCCTCTGGTGATTTCAGATTCTCTTTCCATTCACTTTTTCTGTGTTGATTTGTTTTTCGTTCAATGACTTCTGTTCTTTCTTTCAGGTCAGAAAAAGGATGGCCAGTAATTAGGGCACTAGCCTGAGACTAAGGAGAGCTGGGCTCAGGTCCCTGCTTTGTGACAGACTTCCTGTAAGAAGTAGGGAAACTCACTTAAGGACAGACTTAAAGAAAAAAATTTAGACCCCTAAGATGCAGATAAGGTGCCTAAGTAGAATTTTAAGAAGCACCTAATTACTAGATTTAAAGATTTGTCCCTTAGCCTCTCTGTGTGTCAGTTCCCCATCCATAAAAAGGCATCATAGCACTCACTTACCTCATGGGGTATTGTGAGGATAAATACATTAAAGACTGTGAAGTACTCAGATACTACAGTAGTGCAGGTCATATAACTACAAAAGAGAAATAGTCATCTAACAATAGTTAGTTGTTCTAATTTAGACCCCCATCCTGCAAGGCAAACAGTTACACCCGGACAGACCTCTGTCCTTGCATGCAGTCCTGTTGACTTGAATGGAATTCTGCACAGGCGTCGGGGTCGATACAACTGGTTCATTTGGCAGGAGTGTACTAGTTTATGATTTTCTTTACAGGAGCAGACCGAAAATGTTCAGGTTTATTGTAGAAGTATAAGCCTGGAAGGCACCTTGAGAGGTCAGCTAGTCCAGCCCCCCTGTGCCGAGGCATGACCAAGTAAATCTGGACAATCTTTGATGGGTATTTGTCCAGCCTGTTCTTAAATATCTACAAGGACAGGGATTCCACAGCCTAGCCAGCACTTTCAATCCTAATCTAGAGTTTAACTACCCTCATTGTTGGAAAGTTTTTCCTGCTATCTAACCTAAACCTCCCTTGCTGAAGATTAAGACCTTTAGGTCTTGTCCTATGGAGAACAATTCATCACCAACCTCTTTATAACAGCCCTTAACATATTTGAAGACTGTCCTCAGGTCCCCCCTCAGTCTTCTTTTCTCTAGGGTAAACATGCCCAGTTTTTTGTAACCTTTCCTCATAAATCAGATTTTCTAAACTTTTTGTTGTTCTCCTTTGGACTCCTTTGTCTACATCTTTCTTAAAGTGTAGTGCACAGAACTGGACATAGTACTTGAGCTGAGAACCTACCATTACCAAGTAGAATGGCACAGGCACTTCCTGTGTCTTAAATAAAACACTCTTATTATTACACCCCAGAATGATATTAGCCTTTTTCACAACTGCACCACATTGCTGACTCATATTCAATTAGTGATCCACTATAACCCCTGGAGCCTTTTCAGCAGTACTGCCAGCTAGCTAGTTATTTGTACATTTAATTTTTTCTTCCTAATTGTAGTGTTTGGCACTTGTCTTTATTGATTCTATATTCTATCTTCTTGGATTCTAATTCTATCTTCCAAAGTGCTTGTAGAGGCTTAGGCAGAACAGAGGAAGAGAGGAGGAAACTGGGGATGTATGGAGAAAAAGTGAGTGGAACTGATTATAGAATCATAGGACTGGGAAGGACCTTGAGAGGTCATCTAGTCCAGTCCCTTGTCTTCGTTACAAGGCTAAGTATTATCTAGACTATCCCTGAGAGGTGTTTGTCTAGCCTGCTCTTAAAAATCTCTAATGATGGATATTCCACAACCTCCCTAGGCAATTTATTCCAGTGCTTAACCACCCTGAGTGACTGGACATTGGTGAGGATGGGATATGGGTAAAAGTTGCCAAGCCCCTGGATCCAGTCAATTTTATGATCCAATGTCATAACCATCAGCAAGCAGAAGGTCACATAATAATCATAAAAACACTACAGAAAGCTGCCATGTCTTCCTGCTTAAAATGGTAAACAGAGCAGAGGTTTAGGATACGGTCTCGGCTAAGTTCACTCATGACAACAGACACCAGATTGCTGTATTAGACCCAGACCTTGGATCCCACATGCTTTCAAACCAACTTTGTCTGAGCAGTGTCTAGACACTGGCTCTGAGTTTGGCCTTTCAGGTGCACTCCTGGGTGCAGACGTGTATAGTTCTTTCTTGGGCTCTAAGGACCAGCTAACCAAGGCCCCCTACGCCATTGTTGAACTCCTAATATCACTCCAATAGTTGATGTATGCTGTCTCAAGAGCTCCACCCGCATGAGCAACCCAGTACACAGTTTAACCCTCAAGGGACCACGAGGGAGTTAAAACTAGAAACACGGGCTTCTCAAGAAAATTCTTAAACGCACACACTATCCTCATAGAAAAGCACCAAAGATTTACAGATCTATGAGAAAATAACAAACGCCTGAACACAAACCCCTCTGTCCATTGTCCTGACCACTCCCAAGAGATTTGGGTGGGTTGGTCAGTGTCCTTCAAGGAGTTTGGGTTCTTCCTGATCCCCCATTCCTCCTGCCCAGCCTTCTCATTCTGCCCGTGGTGTCCCCCACTTTGCTAAAGAGCATCCCTTTTTAAAACTAGATTCTTACACCTGGTGCTCCTTTTGTTCCCTTCTCCACCACTCTGTGATCTTTAACAGTGAATGACTCTACTGCTAGCCTCCATTGTCCTGCCAGGGCAAAGACCAATTGTCTTCAGAGACTGAATGGGAGAGATTATAAACCTCTGACTCTGTCAGACCATGCAGAGCCCTTTGGTTTTAGCTTCTTTATCTCAAACTGTTTTTGAGGATTATATTCCAAAGATGTATAAAATCTCCAATATGCTGTTCATATGGCAAGGAGCCATCATGTTGGCTTGGAAGTCTAAACAACCTCAAGTCCTTTGGCCCTTACATGTTAGGATGGGGTTAATTATATTTCATTGATGCAGAAGGTAAAATTTTGTGAACCGAGGCATGACTTCCTTCCTGTTGCTCTGGGCTCTTTCTAGGAGACACTTTCTGCAGCGTTCAGGAAGCTGCCTGTGTGCTGGCTGGCTGTTCCTCAGAAGAGTGCAGACCGTTCCTTTTAATGCCTCTCTCTCTCTCTCTACTGGTTACTGTTATCCCTGTCCGGGGCCTGTGATCAGAACATAACAGTGATGACAAGACAGTGCTCATCAAACCAGCACTGTGCAAGCGGTGATGCAGCTGAAGAATCAGCATGCTCAGAAATACTGTAAGTTTTAACGTTGGTAGAAAGGGGCAGAGCCTTTGGCGTCTTAACACTATGCACAATGGCTTGGCAAATTCCTCACAGCAAATGAAAACAGTATTTCGGTCCATAGTCAAGTTGTAATATTTCTCCGTAGATTTTTGCTCCAATGCCTCCGTACAGACACCTCTAGAATCCTTCATCAGACAACCACCACCCACTCAGTATCTACTCAAGCAGAACAGGGTTCTGCATGGTTAGATTTCACAAAGTTTAAGGCCAGCAGGGGCTCATTAGATCATCTAGTCTGACTTCCTGTATATCACAGGCCATTAAATTTCACCCAGTTACCCCTGTGTTGTGTTCCATAACTTGGGCTTTAAAACAATTCAGTCCTCAGGTGACTGAACTGTTTGTTGTGTGCAATAGGCAGAGATGGTAGAGACTAAGTAGCTGCCAATGCCTAAGGTCCCAGCAATGGCAGGGAATTGATAGATGGGATATGCTCAGATGATGCTGGTACCCTCTGCAAAGGAAGGATCACCCTGACCCAAAAGTCACTGCCAGTCTGATGTGGGGGAAAATGCCCTCCCAGCCCCAGATATGACAAGCAGATTATCCTGAATATGTGAACAAGACACACCAGACAGACATCTAAGAAAAGCTTCTCTGTACCACCTCAGAACGTTGGTCCATCCTGGCCAATCTTCAGCTGTGACCAATCTCTGATGCTTCAGAGGAAGCAGGGGAAAATAAACCAAGAGTACATCTAGCCAATTGTGCATTATTGGGGGGAAAAATCCTTCCTGGCCCACTGAAGGTTACCAGATGAAGCCCTGAAACATCAGATTTGACTATAGTCAGGTATGTGTTTCCTACCAGTAGCCAGAAGAATCAACACTACAGTATGTTGCACACTTGAAAGGCCTATCAGCAATGGATGTATTTTGGACACATTACAGCACAGGTTGTTAGAATAATTAACTTCAGGGATGGTCAGCCTTGATTTGAGAGATAAGCTTTTGGCTGTATGATATTCAAATAAGCTGACCTAAGGACAATCCAAAGACTCTTCAGTCCTGAAAGGCTTACATTTACCTTGAGAATGAAGTGACATGAACTTTGGGGACTCAGTTGAAGCACTTAAAACAAAAGCACTATGTGCTCCAAGCAAGCTTTGTAACTTTAACTTGAGAAACCAGCATGTATTTCATGACTGGTTTTCAGAGGCTGTCCTCTTGGTAACTGCCTGCTGGAACGAGAAATCCAGGATTAAGAATAAAGGCTACTAAGTGAGCACTGTTCACAGAAAGGAACTTAACCTGAAAAGAGCGGTGGATATAAATTTGAGTCCACCTAACGAAATGTCCGGCAATGCAGGAACCCCATTCTGCCTGTGTGTCAGGTGAATGAAAGAAGGGCCAGTCCAGGTGAGAAAAAAAGAAAAAGAAAAGGAAGGTGACAGGAAACACTACACTTAGGAGACCATCAATAACTTTGATGCAGCCATGTTTTGGTTCTTGGGAACATTTTTATCATTCAGAGCATCGTTTGTTCAATATCTGAAGGGCAGGTGATTCTGTTAACTGGGGCATTTGGCTTGTGCTTTTCATGTACTACAACAGAGAAAGAAATTAAAATAAAAGAATACTTGTTTACCTAAGAGTACGAAACACTGCATCAGTAGTGTAAACATGCAGGCACTTATTAGAAAGTCTGAGTTGGTTTATAATGAGATGACTTCTGCTGTAGGAACTGTTTGTAGTACAGAAAATGGGCACTCAAATGCTCTATCTTGAGTTAATATCCATAATGTAAATATGAGGCTGCAAGATGATATAGGTGTTTTATACATATGTGCAAGAGAAAATTTGCTAGTTATACTAAAAGCAAAGTAGTGTTGAAAACTAAAAATCAAAGCAAGATAAAGGCGTGAGGTCCCTGCAGGTCACTGTTAGTACCAGGATACCTGTTTGTTGTTGCCAATACTTGTTAAAGAAGGAACTGGTCTACTAGAAATGTTCTTAACAAGATCAAGCTGGTGTTGAGCACTCTCCACCTCAACTTAAATATCTAGTGGCAACATTAAATTAAAAGTCTGATAAAAAACTATGTACTTAAAGATGCTAAATTCCTTAAGGCTTGTGCTGTCCTTGTAGTTTGCAAGAACCTATAGAAAGACAATTAGAAGTTTATTTGGAAATTGAATAATGTGACCAGTAGGGTTTTCTAGTCAATGAGCTGAACTGTTTGTGCGTGTTCCTAAAACTGATGGACACGTGAGTCACCAGAAACACTTTGTTGAAGGTGGATCAGTATTAAGTTCAAAGGGACAAGATTTATTTGCTAGAGTGGCAGGTGGGGGGATGTTTACAAAACTAGGCCAGTTTCAAATGTATCAACAGTGGCATTACAACAGGATTTTTAAAGCATTTCTGAAAGACTGTCATGCAATGCATCTAGCGATTTTGTTATATTCCAGAGAATAATGGAGGATATTCTCCAAGGATTTGTTAGGTGACATATAAATCATTTCATGGTGTTGCTGGACCCAACTAAGGGGAGCTTGGGCCCAGGCTACCTAGGATTAGCTAATTTAAGGAACACATCTAGGCAGTTAATTGAAGAATGAGCAGCTGGGCCTAATAGGTGTTCACAGAGGGAAAAGCTAAGGGAGAGAAGCTCCCAGAGAGCCAAGGAGAGCTGTGCAGCTCCTGAACCCTTTAAATTCAGAGCCCCCCTCACTGTGGCCCCATCCTGCATCACTGAGGTCAAGGCGAATTTTGCCATTGATTTCAGTGACACAGGATCAGGGCCTATTCGCATGCATTACATCTCTAGCGTGGGATGGAGGTGTAATTTGCACACACGTCCAAAGAGGAAAGAGAAAACCATAGTGTTTGCTTTATGAACATAAAGGCTGAAAGAGATTCAAATTCAGACTTGTGTTATTTTTGGAAAAATTAAATGTTTCCTAATACTTAGTCCAAAAGAAATATATCTTTATCATTAATCATAAACCTCTGGTAAAGATATTCCACCTCACCACTAGACAGGAGGTAGAATCTGCTCTGGATTTCTGCATGATACTCAGTACAGCTTGTGATACGGAAGGTTAAATGCTGATTCATTCTCTCAATTGCCTTTAAAAGCAGAGAGACAGGCAGCATTTGAATTGGAATATAAAATCGCTTATTTGGCTGATGTTTTAATTATTGCAGAAGGTGGTGCATTGTGACCTATAATTTGTGATCTTTTGAGATTTGTAAAATTCATGCTGAACAACAGTGGCAAACAAACTACGAATGGTTACCTTGACAGGTAGGCCTGTTATGTAATACTGTTGTTGAAAGCGAGCACAAAATGGAGTTAAAGGAATGATGCAAAATGAGTTTGTTTGTCTGAATGAAAAGAACTGTTGATTATGGGTTTTCAAGACTCCTAGTGAGTTTGCAGAATTGTTTTAATAGACCAACATGTTTTTTTAAGATGAGCGAAAGCGTGCATATATATAAAATGCAAGGTTAGCAATTTCCCTAGCTTCATCTATCCACTCTGCAAATTATGTCAGGAGCAGGCTTTAATACCTGCCAATGCTTTTGAAATGGTTTGCAGTTGTGTTAGCCTCAGGATACGAGAGCAATCAGATGGGTCAAGCAATATTTTTTACAAACCTATTGGTCAAAATGACAAATTTTTGAGTTTCACAGAGCTTTTCCCCGGGTCCTGAGCTTGTCCCTTCCACCAACTGAAGTTGGTCCAATAAAGATATTACCTCACCCACCCTGTCTCTCAGACTTTTGAATGTAATATTGTAAGGAAAGTGATGCTCTTCAGATTTGACACCTTGAATCAAGCCCTTGCAAAGGACCCTGTGAGAGTCACAGAATTCACTATCAGACTTCAGGGTCTGATATGATTATCGGGGGACAAGACAACAATGTGAACCAGGGTAGCTGTTTGCTGTTACTGTTCAATGTTTCAGAAGGAAAGGGTCATGCACTAACTGGCAGAAATTGCCCTAACAAGGTGAAACTGGATTTGAGTACTGTGTGTCATGCGTCAGAAGTGCCGGAATGGGGAGTGAACAAGGGGCCTTAGTCCATTCACTTTTCACCATAGGTGTGGCCTCCTGGCCCTCCACTTTGCCCCATGGCGCCACGCTCTGGTCAGGGTGGAAAATGGTGCCTGGCCCGGGTAAGAGCTGCCCAGGGAGCCCGGGCAGCTGTGCAGAGCCATGGACCCTCCACCTGCTCAGGATATGGGGGACTGAGAGCAGCCCCCGGCCCATGTCCTCTCTCTCAGAACCCTCCCCACAGGACAGGTGGAGGACATAGCTCCCCACACCTGCCTGGGTGTCTCTTACCATATCCTGGCTGTGACTCTTCAGCCCCCAAGGTCTCATGCTGGGGCCAGGCCAGAAGTCAGTGCTGGGATATGGTAAGAGCCACGTGGTGAGTAGTATGGATCCACGAACCCTCCACTGGCCTAGAGGGTATGGACAGGGGCTGGGGGCTGGTCTCGCATCTCCCAACCCCGAGCCCTGGGATACCTGGCCTGGCTCCAGCTCCTGGCTTGGATGGGGCTTACGTGGCCTTGGGGAAAGAAGAGGGGCAGGTGTGGGGTCATGGAAGAGTTGAGACTTCGCGACCCCCACTTTTAGGAAGAATCTGTCACCCTGTCATGTGTTAGATCCACTGATGGAGTTAAAAGAAAAATTAAATCTGGTTTTGATAGACTTGTATTCCTTGAAAGGCTTAGCGGTAAACTTACCTGCTGGTTAAATGTAGCCATCTCTAAGTTTCTTAATGTGTAAGATGCATTTATTCATACTGGCTCTTTATGGGGGGTTTTAGGAAATGGGTTACTTCTGTTTAATGTAAGTAAGTATTTCTGCTTCTGTACAGTGTGTCTGGCACCTAGGGGCCCGATTCACAAGGGAGACTGAGGTACTGCAAGTCCCTGCTCATAATCAGGCAGTAGCGAGATTCAGACCTGGGTCTCCCATGTCCTGAGTGAGTGCATATCAGGGGCTACAGCCACAACCACCATATTTTGTGGGGGTTAGTAGTGTTCTGAGATGCCAGTCAGACAGGGGAAAGCCTAGTCTATGAGCTTGTCTTTACTACTGGGGAGAAGGATGCTGCTGCAATTGATGTTTTTCAAACTTTTTTTCTGGGGACCTAGTTGAAGAAAATTGTTGATGCCTGTGACCTAACAGAGCTGGGGATGAGGGATTCATGTGGGAGGGACACAGGGCTGGGGCAGAGGATTGGGGTATGGGAATGAGGACTGTGGGGTGGGGCCAGGAATGAAGAGTTCAGATTGTGGGAGGGGGCTCTGGACAAGGGGTTGGAGTGTGGGAGGGGGGTCAGTGCTCTGGGGTGGGGCCAGGGATGAGGGGTTTGGGATCAGAAAGGGCTTCTGGGTTTGGCGGAGACTCAAAGCTGGGACAGGGGGTTAGGGTGCAGGGGTGAGGGCTGCATGGTGGGACCAGGAATGAGGGGTTCAGGGTGTGGGAGGGAGGCTCTGGGCTGGGGCAGGAGGTTGAGGTGTGGAAGGGGGTCAGAGCTCTGGGCTGTGGGTGCAGGCACTGTGGTAGGGCTGTGGTTGAGAGGTTTGGGGTGCAGGAAGGGTTCGAGATTTGGCAGGGCTCAGGACTGGGGAAGGGGATTGGGGCACAGGGTTGAGGCATGGACTGACCTCTGGCAGATCCCTGCCAGTGACACAGCCAGGATCTGGCTCCTAGGCAGAGGCATGCAAGCAGCTCCATGTGACTGTCACCCACAGGCACTGCCCCCTCCCCCTCAGTTCCCATTGGCTAATTGGGAATGTGAAGATGGGAATAATTACTTTTCTCCACTTCCCTTCCCGTTAGTAGGAGCTGACAATGCTCCTAGTGATACAGCCCAATATGCCATTGGCCTTCTTGGCAACAAGGGCACAGTGTGGACTCATATTCAGCTTCTCCAGGTCCCCAGGTCCTTTTCTGCAGAACTGCTGCTTAGCCTATAGGTCCCCAGCCAGTAGCGGTGCATGGGATTCTTCCTTCCCAAGTGCAGAACTATACACTTGTCCTTGTCTAGGTCACTCTGGAAAGATGTCTTAAGCAGACCAGGCCAGGAGAAGGAAACTGACACCTCTGTGATTAAATACTCAAGGACGTAAGAGATAGATAGGAGTCCTGCTTGCCTCTCCTCTTCTATCATTTTCATCCCTAGTCCATTTACTGTCTTTCATATCCTCGTCTTTGGCCTCTAACTGACATTGGAATTATGCGCATTCACCATGATCAACATCACAAGCTAATACAGCTTAAAGTGAATTCCCCCAACAGGCAAAACAGTCGAGGGAGGACCAGGGACATACCAACCAGATTCTGTCTGAGATCGTGATGGAAATGAGCTGAGTCCAGAGTCCAGTTTTTTTAAGCAGGAATAACTTTAACAATAACTGATGTGCAATAATCCAGCTGATTCTTACTTTTCCCCCAAGAAGGACTCCTAGTCCTAGTAAAACTATTCCCTCTGAAGGATTTTACTGAGGCACAAGCAAAAGCATAGAGGACTTTCCCAGAATGAATAATCATTTAATATTTGAAGTTAAAGTATTTTAATGCTTTTATTTCACTTTGCTGTTTCTCCAGTCACTCAAAATGATAGTTGAAGCAAAGCATTTGTACCTTAGCAAAACAAAATGGTTCTGAATCAAAACTGTTCAGAATATTTGCTCCACTGAAAATTTCTAAATATGAGCTTTTTGATTCCAATTCAGAATAAAAACAAATATCAAAATGATGGAATTTCCCACAAAATGGAAATTCCAATAATCTCATAGTACAAAGTCTATAAAGTGCACAAAGCACACAAACCTGAAAAAAGCAATGGTTTTATTTTTCAAAAAGCTCTTTCAGGAATAGCAATTCAAATGAGTTTCAAGTCTTACTTTTTACAGTAGGAGATAAATTGACAATATCCCTTTAAACTTAGCATAAGTGAAATGTGGCTTCTAAAAGAGCTCTAGTTCAGGGGTTTATTCAACCCCTAAACTCCTGAAAACTGGGGTGCGAGAAATTCAAATTGAAACTAAAGAAAAGAGTTGCACGAAGCTTGTGTTTACTTGAAGTCATGAATCCCTTGAACTCCTCCAGTTGGACAAAGGTATGACAGCACTTTCAGGCCATTTGACATAGACAGAATGAGCATCTGCAGTGATAGGGTGTTGTCAGATCAGAATGGTATCTCATCAACTTCGGACATATATGAAAATGAGGAACTTCCAAAGAGAGACTGCTAAATTGCCCTCCAAATCCAAATAATTCTAAGCAAATTGAGACATCTGGTCTCCCACACACGACAGGAAACTGTGTAGTTTAAATGTCATTTTTATTCAAAAGGCAGAGCTTTTTATTACATTGTGAGCCTGTTTATGTTTAACATGAGTGTCATCTAGTGGGCACATAAATTAACTGCATGCATTACCTTTCTAATAGATGCTGCAAGAGACACATACTCCCTTAGCTCCTCATATGATCCCTATTACAGTAGAGGCAAGGTGGATGAGGTAATATCTTTTATTGGATCAACTGCTGTTGGTGAGAGAGAGACAAGCTTTCAAGCTACACCTAAACACGTCATGATGTTCAGTGTATTTATCCTTATAAAACCCCTGTGAGGTAGGGAAGTACTACTATTTCCATTTTACAAATGTGGTCTGGGAAGGAGCAGAGAGGTTACCTGGTGGAATCTTCTTCCTTAGAGGTTTTTAAGGTCAGGCTTGGCAAAGCCTTGGATGGGATGATTTAGTTGGTGTTGGTCCTGTTTTGAGCAGGGGGTTGGACTAGATGACCTCCTGAGGCCCCTTCCAACTCTGATATTCTATGAGTCTATAAATCAAGCCCAGATCTCCTGACTGTAAGGCTGTCCTATTGGTCATATGGTCAGCATCTAACAAGAACGGCCCTACAACTAATCACTGACCTATCCTTCTTCCCCTTCCTTGTCCCTTCTCCCCCAAGGGGTGGGGTGATAAAATGATTAATTCCAAACATTTTGCAAATGGAAAAGCTGATGACTTGTCTACCAAAACGTGAAGAGAATAATGCACATTGAGGAAAATAGAGCCATAATCATTAGAAATGAGGAGGGAAATTACTTGTTCTGTAACAAACCAGTCTGTGTTGTTAAACCAGTAGCGTGTATGGATATAGCCTGTATGCAGCAGCCACAGCTTCAAACATAAATCCACCGCGACCCCCTTCTGACAAAAAAAAATACTGTATGATCTGGGTTGAGGAGGGACCAAAGCCTGAGCCCACCCAAGCCCCATACCCTCAGGCAGAGGGGGCCAAAGCCCAAGCCCCACTGCTGAGCATGGTGGGACTTGGGCTTGTGCTTTGGTCCCGACCCCAGCCAGTCTAACGCCAGCCCTGGTGAGCCCATTAAAACAGGGTTGCGATCCACTTTGTGGCCTTAACTCATGATTTGAGAACCACTGCTTGAGTAAAAGCTAAATGAATGTGGCTATGTTCTTCTAGCTATAACTGAGAGCAGTTTAACTGAGACAGGCTCTTATGGCCTCAGATAAAGATGCCACTTTCACGGAGTCATCAAGCCAAACAGTTCCACTTAACAGAGCTTAAGATCTCCATTGGCAATTCATTATTTAGTCTATGAGATTCTGTGCAAAAAACTAAGGTTGCTACGTGATCAGTGAGAAATTAAGCACTTAAAACTCATGAACTACAGTTAAAGATGAAATGTCAATCCATGCTCTACTTCCCTGTGATTAATACTTAAAATATTGTTGTGCTGAAAGTTGTTAGTGGCCACCGGCAACTGTGTCTAATTGAAGGTGATGGACATCCAAGCCACCTTTCATTGAGGTCAATGAGGAAGCAATTAAATGCCCCTTTGTTTAGTGACACCTGAAGAAAAATAGTAGTCACTGCACAAGGCCTGAACCAGCCTAGGAAGGCTTGAGTAGAAGTTATACCCTATGGCCTATGAGAGACTGACTGCAAACACAGAGACTGAGGTATCGATTTGGTTGCAGCCCAGGGTGAGCGGGTGGGCAGCAAAGAGTCAGTAACACTGGCAGTCTGACCTAGTGGTTGAAGCTTGGAGTCAAGTCAGTGTCATAGGTAGGAATCAGACTGAGAACCAGAGCCAGAGGCCATCACAGACATCAAAGCTGGAGTCAGGAATTGAGGTTAGGGTGAGGCAGCAGAAACAAGGTCTGGAAGCAGGAACCAGGCAAGGAGGCACAAATTTGATCTCAGGAATCTGGTAGGCAGCAGGCCTAGAAACTAGTTGCTCAGACAAGGGGCGTGGCAGGAAAAGGAAGCTTTATGCTAAGAGGTGTCCAATCAGTGATTTCCTGCTAGTCAGCTGCACCTGCTGAGTAAACAGGTGCAGCATCTCTTTGTGAGGTATCAGCTGAAGTTTCCTCATCTGGCCACGCAGTGTGATGGCACAGAAGGTGAGGGTCTGTCTCTGTAACCCTGTGGTTACAGCACTTGCCAACCAGATAGCAAGATGTTGTATTGTTTTCCCAGAGCCAATACACAAAATGTCACTCTGAGACTGGATAGGCTTCTGATGTCAATGGGTAAAGATTCATTGGTGATGATTTATATTGGCACTAATGACACTGCATCATGAGGTATCTTGCATATAATAGATGACTTCAGGAAACTTGAAAGTAGGATCTAGAAAAAGAATATCTAAGTGAACTTCTCTGAGATCCTTCCTGTCACATGAGCAAAGAAAGAAGGCAGAAGATTCTGGAAGTGAATCTCTGGCTAGGTAAGTGGTGTAGGATAGAGGGGTTTGGTTTTGTAGAATGTTAATCTATCTTTTATGGGAAAAGGCAGCTGTATAGTTTGGATGGCCTCCACCTCAGTAGAAAGGAGGACGATTCTTCTTGGCAATAGATTAGCTAGAGTAGTCAAGAGACTGTTAAATTAATAACAAAAAGGGAGGTGAAAAGAGAGATGATATGAACACCACTTAGAATGGAACTCAGATGTTAAGAAAAGAACTAATTAAGGAAACAAAGGACATGAAGAGAAGAAATTCTTTAATGGCTAATACACTAATCCTAGGAGCCTGAGTAACAATCAAGAAGAATTTATGAGCATGAATTTGACCTAGGTGGTTTTACTGAAACATGGTGGGATGAATCACATAATTAGAATGTTAATAGGTTATAACCACTGATTTTTAGGAAGATAGAACAGGCAAATGAGAAGGGGGAGTGGCATTCCACATCAAAAATGGAATTAGCTGTTTCCGTATCAATGAACTATATTATCTTGAATGCTTATGGAACAATGTCCTAACAAATAAAGCACAAGATGGGGTATTAGTTGGTGTACGCTACAAACCACCACTCACATTAGGCAACAGGATGACCAGTTCTTTTCACACCTATCTGTAATATGTGGCGGGGGGAAGCTGCACAGTCAAGGAGGACTACAATCTGAGTGATCTCATGTTGCCAATACTAAATTTCCTTGGCATTTCTAAATATTATAGATGCCAATTTCCTAACTCAAAAAGTGTAGCTACTAAACAGCAGATTCTACATTAGATCTAGTTTTGGAAGACAAAGGTGAATTGATCACAGATCTAAAAATAAATGATAGCTTAGGTACAAGTGATCATGACTACGTAACATTTATAATGTGCAATTAGAATCAAGTCCAAACCAGTAACTGATCTTTAAAGGTCCAATGTCACAAGTTGAAAACAACTATGAGCCACATTTCCCTGGGAGGAAGAATTTAACTGGAAAAATGTAAATGATAAATGGAAGAAAGGGGAAGTCGATAGTAATGAATATAAATCAGAAACTATGAATTATAGAAAATTGATAAGAGAAGCAAAGGAACACAAGGAGAAATCAATGGCCAGCAGAGTTAAGGATAATAAGAAGGAATTTTTTAGGTATATTAGGAGCAAAAAACATAATCCTGACAATGGTATTGGTATTTTGAATAATTTTTAACAGATCTAAAGATAAAACCCAGTCATGTATTTCCAGAATCTGAGTCAATAATAAGAGCTCAAACTGATGGGTATAAAAGAGATCAGTGCAAGAAAAAGACTTTTGGAAGAGCCAGATCTAAATCTGGAAAAAGCAGTAAGAATTTGCCAAATTGCTGACTTAATCAATGATGACTGCATATTTTAGAAAGAAAACAAATGGATATGAATATAGACTTAATAAGAAAAAGTAAAAAAAAACCAAACCCAAGTCTATGGAGAAAAACAAAGTGTAAGTATCAAAGGTAAACCATGTGAACATATAATAGAATGGTCTTGAGTGGAAGAAGGCACCAACCTAGATAATGCCCAGCATATGTTCACACTTGTCATATCTTCAATAAACAGAAGCTTTGTGCAAAAGTTTGTAAACAGAGAAGTCTGGAAAAACTTAGAAATATACATTTAGTTCAAAATTCAAAAATCTCAGAAAAGGTCCCAAATAAGGAATATATAGACGACACTGCAGATGAAGAAAATGTGTTTCTGGATATTTTGAAACAGAGTCACTCTGTGAACTACAAGGAGGATTGCACAGTTACATTCTATTAATGGAACATTTATTTTGTATGTAATAGTTACAGGTGCACAAGCTCATGTAATTTCAGAAGAAATTATAAAATGTCTAAAAGTAAAAACTGTAGTAGGAAGCAAACACATATTAACTTACAGTCTTATAATTAAAAAATCATGTTATGTCTATTTGTGAATTACAGATCACAGTTAAAGATAATTTAGAAAACATATGATTTGTAGTAGTTCAGGGACAAGATCATTCTATTTTAGGTTTAGAAACATGTTGAGCACCAAATTTAATTGGTAGGATTCAGACTATTCAGGAATCTGAAACACTGCAACTAGAACACCAATTTACAGAGTTATTCACTGGCATTGGTAAATTAGATACAGATTTATAAACTAGAGTTAAATGAAACAAAGAAACCAGTTAGAGATGCAAACAGAAAAAATACCCTAAACTTTAAGAAAGAGTGTACCCAATGTGACAAAGCTCCAAGTCTGTACTTGTGGGTCCTGCGCTTCCTGGCAGATTTAGGGGCCTCAGAAACTCATCTAGGCCCCAGAGTGACCTCCCTTTCTCAGTATAATTGGCAAGAGTCACCGCCTAGTGAGTTACCTTCATCACAGGCCAGTATGGAAGATGGAAAAGGGGGGAGCCCAGGCCCGCCCTCTACTCCGGACTCCAGCCCAGGGACCCTAATAGTATCAGCTAAGATGGCTGACCTTTTATCCACAAAACACAATACAATTCCCTGGGCTACTTCCCCACAGCAGTCTCCACTTCTTCAAACTCCACTTCACCCTTACCTCAGGGCCTCCTTCCTTCTGTATGATATGTTGTCCACCACTCAGTCTCACCAACAGCACAACTTCCTCTCACAGCTCCTGACACCCACAGCCCACCTGACTAACTGGGAGGTTTTTATCTGGTTTCAGCCAGTCCCTGATTGGCTTCAGGTGTCCCAATTAGGCTAGCTGTTTCTACTCCTTTCTAGAAGGTTCTTAATTGGCCCCAGGTGTCTTGATTGGCCTGGAGTAGCCTTTGTTTGGCTATCCAGGGAACAGGGACCTGCACATCCTCAGACTAATATACCTGCCTTCCAGCACTCTCCTATATCCTTCTGGTCTGACTCCGTCACACCAAGTAACTGGAAAGGTTAATTAATTTAAATAAAATTAAAAGAATGGAAGACCTGATTTAGTGGATGAATTCATTAGTAAGAGTAAAAAAGAAAGATGGATCCTTACATTTATGATTAGATTCAAAAGACTTAAATAAGTAGATGTTAAAATGGAACACTTAAAAATATCTACCAGGGAAGAAATATTTGGACAAATGTCAGGAGCAAAATACTTTCCTTCTTTTGATGCTTCAGAAGGATTTGGGCAAATAGTGAAGCAAATATTGCTATGTACATTTAGCACACCTTTTGGGTGTTACTATTTTACAATTTTACTTTCTGGATTATGTTAAACTCCAAAGGTATTTCACAGAACAATACAAAAGATTTTTGTTAAAATATAGATTGCAAAAAGTGTACATGACATAGTAATATGGGGAAGAACTTTAGACAAATAGGATACAAGATTTACTAAAGCATTATCTTAAAAAAAAGAGGCAGGATTGAAACTTAATAAAAATAAATGTAAATTCAGAATACAAGAATTAATGTTTCTAGGAGAACTGACAGACAAGTCGGGATCTACAGATAGATCCTGATAATACTGCTTATCCAAAATCATTGCAGAAATTTTGGGGGATGGTTAATTTTGTAGGAAAATATATATCCAACCCAGCAGGGGGAAAAACAAGTTTAAGGGCTTTGCTTTCTAAAAATAATCCATGGAAATGGGACTGTCATCATCAACAAGAATTTTAGCAGCTTAAGTAGTTAATAGAAAGAGCGGCAATATTAACATTTTTGATCATAAGAGACTTCGAAATTGTCTTCAGATGCATCAAAGAAGGCCTAGGAGCAGTTTTATTACAAAATATGGTGATCTATGGAAAACAGTTTTTTGTGCATCTAGAGCTATGTCAAAAATGGAACGTCAGGATGCTCAAATAGAAAAAGAGGCTTCGGCACTCATTTTGCATGCAAAAAAAATTCACATTTATAGTTGGCAGTTCTGTACTAGCAGAAATAGTTAATATTTCAAAAAGGATCATTTCAGACATACCACCTTTGACCTTAAAATGGGCTAGAGACAGCCAGTGGAGAATTCCTTTTACATAGGGGAAAAAATCTCCAGTAGAAATATGGCAAAGGCAGCTCCTGCAACCACAGCCCCTGCTCCTGGTATGAGGGGAGGGAGTGGGCATGTCAGGAGTGTTCCAGAGAAATACATGTGTAGGAAAAAGTGTGGTGGAATGGAGCTCTTAATCACCTGATCCTCTATTGGCATTTGGACCTTACACCAAGGATGTAAATTAGAGGACTTTCCTTTCCTCTAACTTCCACTGCGGCAGCTAAGGATCACGGACCACAACTAGCTGCACTTTCAACCTGAATTTTGCACTTCTACAATTATTAGGCTTTTTAAAAAAAAACTCTTAATTTTGCATTAATGCAATTTTTTTCCTGGAATGCATTCTTAGTTGTTGTGTTAATGAATGAAAGGAGTGATTTCTCTTTGTCCTGATACTTGGGTCCGTCCAACCAGCTTTCATGAAACAGTATCCACATTCATTCAGAAACATGTTAGGATTTATCTTGACTAATTATCATTTCAGTCATGGCTAGACATTATATTTTATATATATTATACATTTCTATGTATAATATAAAGCAATTGTCCCTTCTGCCTTAGGGGATGGACAGAAGTGTTCTCTCTCCTTAGAAATATAGGCCCCTTTGGGATACTGTCGTTTGTTAATTTCTCCCATATGTTCTTATGAGTGGGATGTTTTTGTTTCCTGGCTGTGTCTCTCCCCAAGTCCTGCTGGGTAATATTTCAGATGGTCATGGTCAACAAAAGCATGTGACAACTTCCAGATGTTCAAACAATCAAAGCAATCTACAGATCTAAGGGAAAACACAAGCAAACAAATGAAGGATAACTTATATGTTTGGAGGCTGAGTGTGAGGTCACATTCAAAGGTGGAGTAGCAGGCTGTGAGATTTCTTTTAATATCTGGAGAATCCACCAACATCTAAATCATTAGCTAATAGAGAGGCAGTTTGGTGTAGTGCTTAGGACATGAGACTGAGACAAAACCCCTAGATTCTATTTATGACTCTTCCAATATCTTGCTGTGTGATCTTGGAAAAATCATATATGGCTTGATTTTCAGAGATGTTAAGCACCTGCTGCTTCATTCAGCTAATAATTTACTTCTAAAATAGGTGACAAAACATCTTCATAAATTAATCCTAAGGCCAGATCTCAAAGGTAGTTAATTACCTACCTCCTTTTAATTGTTTGTATGCAGTGTTGGTCCCAGGATATTAGAGAGACAAGGTGGGTGAAATAATATCTGTTGTTGGATGAACTTCTGTTAGTGAGAGAGACAAGCTTTGAGACCTGAAGAAGAGCTTTGTGTAGCTTGAAAGCTTGTCTCTCTCACCAACAGCAGTTGGTCCAATAACAAACATCACCCATCCTGTCTCTCTAACGTCTTTTAAGGTAGCTAACTACCTTTGAGGCTCAGGGCTTAAGTTTACAGCATTCAGTAATGAATATTTTGATCAAGGTTGCATTTCTAGGAACTCCTCAGCTAAAATACTCCCAAATGATACTTCTTTCTTGTGTGTAATGTTGTTGTAGCCATTCTGGTCCCAGGATGTTAGAAAGACAAAGTAGGTGAGATAATATCTTGGTTGGCTGGTCTAATAAAATATATAACCTCACCCCCCATGTCTTTTTCTAATTTCTTTTTCTTTTTCTTATTTGTATTTCCACTGGGCTGGCTTTTCCCAGCTTGAGAGGTACTGCTTTATAGAAACTGAAAAGAGCATTAAAAATGTATTGGATCACAGTGTCTTTCTCTTTTGCGATGTAGAAACATTGGGCAGAGAGAGAGCAAAAATGTTGTTATTAATTGCTATCAAACAAACTTTTGGAGAAGATAAAGTGCATGACCATAGGGTACAGCACATCTGAAGTGCCAAGCAGAAGCAGTAGGGTGCAGGATACACATTGCTAAGTGTTGGTTAACAGGCTGTGGAATCTTGTCATCAGTCACAGAGGAGACACATTCCTACCCAGTAGGAACCTAAAGTAAGTCTGTAGCTCTTTTTTTTTATACTGGCATTTTACACTGCAGTGGTTCTGCTTCTGACAGCAGATCCTTTGAAACAGATGTGCTGTGAGTCAACCTGCTGTGTGTGGAATTGACGTAGCACCAGTGGAAATCCATTTTTCAAAGTAGTTAAAACTGAGCAATGTCAGGGGGCAGGTTGTTAAGCAACTTTACTTTTTAAATGCAGTTTTGTATGGAAACATTTACTGTTTGAAGTCCTGTCACTTTCTGATGCTGAAGGTTAATTCTGATCCCATCAGATCCAAAGTCTTAACTATGAGAAGCAGACAGCTGATGTAGCAGTGAGGGGCTTGTCTACTGAAAGTAGCTGAATGGCTTAGGCTCTTGCAAGACACTTCCTAAAGGAACTGGGCCAAGATCCTTAAAGGTCTTTAGGCACCTATGTCCCATCAATTTTAACGGAAGTTAGAAGTGAAGCTTACCTTTAAGGATCTGGGACCTTGTGCTTCTTTGGGGGTATAAATATTCGGGAGATTGTTATTGGATATTATTTCTCTTTTGGTAGCAAAGATCTTACATGACTTTGAAATGGAAGCCTATGTGCCCACTTCTAAAGGTTCTTTTACCAGCTGAGAAGTAACACTAAAACAGGAAAGAGAGATCTTGCTACAGCAACTTATTTGGCTTACGCACCAGTGCGCATGAATGCATGAAAGCTTCAGCATGTGACTAGAAAAAGCTTATAGCAATTGGAGGGGAAGGTTATTGCTCAACGACCAATAGGCTCTTTAAGCCTTTTGCCAAAAAAATGTCTCTTCTACAGTGTTCCTGGCTGAGATTTGAGGAGCCCAGTATATCTGTCTCAGAGAAGGTCCTAGCATGTATAGGTGGGCTGTGAAACAATTTTTCAGCACCCTCCCTTCCTCCATCACCAACATACCTGACTGCTATCCACTTATGATCATTCCACTTTGCACATGGCTAGCCTGGGGATTTAGGGGAGGTTTAGTGAGATTATTTTTTTAGGTCAGTGGATCTCAACCTTTTCAATGACTGAACCTCTTGCAGGAGTCTGATTTGTCTTGTGTACTCCCACGTTTCACCTCACTTTAAAACTACCCGCTTCCAAACTCAGACATAAAAACACAGAAGGATCACAGCAAACTATTACTGAAAAATTGCTTACTTTCTCATTTATACCAAATAATTATAAAATAAATTGATTGGAATATAAATATTGCACTTACTTACCAGTGCATATAGAGAGAGAGCAGTATAAATAAGTCATTGTAAGACATTTTAGTTTGTACTGACTGCTGGTGATTTTTGTGTAGCCCATTGTAAAACTAGGCAAATATCCAGATGATTTGATGTACCCCCGGAAGACCTTTGCATAACCCTGGTTAGGAACCACTGCTTTAGGATATTCCCCAAATGTAACATACTCATTTTACACAAAAAGCATGTTGAGAGGGAAGCAGCATTCCTGTCAGACTCAAGAGCAGGGGGAATAGCTGCTGCCATCTTGTTTCTCACTATCACTTGCAGATAGATGATATAGCTGATGCGATTCATGAATGTGCCTTGTCAAGGTTTCAGAGATTCACAGATTTTAAGGCTTGAAGGGACCAGTACTCTCAGCTAGTCCAAGTTCCCAAGAGTGGCGTGTGGTGTTTGGGTTTTTAAAGTTACGGTACTTGTCAGGATATTTTGTTCTCTGCTGTGGCTAGATGCTGATCTTAACACAATATTCTGCCTTAGCAGAATGCAATACTGTTTTTAAGCAAATCTTCTCCAAAATTAAAAACTGTTCATATGATGGATGAATGCTCTGAGCAGGCATTTTAGTTGTTTTTCTATTTAATTCATTTTATCCAGGACTCCTTTCCTTTCATTCTCCCTGCTATTTCTGTCTCCATACTGCTCAATGCTACACTGTAAATAGAAACTTAGGTGTATGTCAGACTTTGTAAATAACACACAATTTTACTGGCTAATACTGAAGGGAACACCAAATGGTATTAATCTACAGTAATTAATCATTGGAATTTACCTGGATTCTCCATTGCTTGATGTCTTTAAATCAGGATTAGAGGTCTTTCTAAAAGACAGGCTATAGATCAACCAGAAGTTGTGAGCTGATGCAGAAATTACTGGGTGAAATTCTCTGGCCTGTGTAATGCAGTAGGTTGAACTACATGACCATGTTGGCCCCTTCTGAACTCAAATCTATTAATTTCTAATTATTAATTTGGTTTTATGGGGAGGATAATTGCAGACTAAGCTCTTAATTATTATTTTCATTATTTATTTAATTTTATTACAGGCCACAGCTAAGTTCAGGGCCCCATTGCTCTAGGCACTCTATAAACACCACAGTATAAGGCAGCCCCTGCACCAATGAACTTATAATATAAATAGACATAGCTGATAAAGGGTGAGAGAGGAAACAGAAGCATAAAGAAATGAAGACCCTTGCCCAAGGTGACACAGCAGAAAAGTGGCAGAGCTGGGAATAGAAAATCAGGACCCAGAAAATCAGGACCTGTTCAGAGCCATGTTTGCAGCTCTATTTCCCATTCAGTGTCCTGGAAAATTCATTTTCTCACCTTGTCCTCTTCTCTCCTCACTCTCCCATTACTTTCTTCTTGACCAGGGCCAGCTCCAGGCACCAGCTCTCCAAGCGCATGCCTGGGGGGGGCCAGCTGTGGGGGGGCAGCCTGATGTTCACTGTCAGGGCAGCAGTCAGGCTGCCTTTGGCGGCATTTTGGTGACCCGGACGACGAGCCCGCGTGCCCCGTGGCCCTCCTGCAGAAATGCCACCAAAACTGCCCGCAGGTGTGCTGTGGAACTTCCATGCTTGAGGTGGCAAAAACCGTAGAGCCGCCCCTGTTCTTGACATTGGAGTACATCATCTGCCCTTTGGCTGCAAACGGGCCTTATAGCCCAAATTTTCAACAAACTCTAATAACGTGCAGAGAAGCTGAAGCTCAAGAAAGGAAGGGCATCAGAAAAGTCAGAACCTCTTGGGGATGAACTACATAAATGGCCTAGAAATTGTACCCAAAATTACCACTAAGCTAATAACTAGTTGGTAAATGAACTACAACAGCTTTGGGACTGATGAGAGGACACTTTGACGGACAGCTGAGTCATTTCCCCTCACCCAATCAGATAACTTTGCAGTTGGAACTCAATAGGACAGCTATCATATGTGACCAGGAAAAGTCAGAAGTAAGAAGTAGGTTTCTGGAATCCAGCCTGGGAAATGTGCAGGTCCATATACAGGCTGACCTCAGGCCTGTCACTCAATAAAGAGGAGATAGGAGGAGGGAAGACTGAGCCTAAGGATTGCAGTAGGTTCTAGTTTTGGAGTTCCACTCTACAGGACAGACTAAACTGCAGGGTGACTCAACTCAGAGCGGCCCAGAAAAGGCAAGTATTCAAGATGGGACTTGGGGATGCGGGGCACACCCTTAGAGAATTTAGGACCCTAAGGTGGAGGAGGAGGGGTCTCAACTGAAGGGCAGGTCATTCCACAAGAGCATGTGGATCTGGTCCAAACAAAAGACCAGCCAGCTATTAGTAGAATTGGTAAATGTGTTATGCTTTTGTATTACTCACTGCTGAATGTATTTTAGCGTAACCCCTTTAACTAAGTGCCCTACCTCCTAAGTAACCTGTGTCTTTTACCTTATCTCAGGCAGACTGACAATAAAGGTCCTTTGTATTTTGCAAGCATGATACATGAATGTCATTTCCTGGGTTAACCCAATGATTTGTTAAGATGCCCACATGCCTCCAACAGTTAAAGCATCTACAGCAATTGCCTCTGGGGTTTGTGGTACATGCGGGCCACAGGTACCAATACTAACAAATTTCCCAGCTCAGGACCACTGGAGGAAAGTGAGGGTCAATTACAATAAATTAGAAAAGAAAAGCACCAATCACTATGCTGGAAACTAATTTGAAAGGGATAGATAATCAGTGGGCATAAATGACAGAGTGAATAAGTAAATCTTAACATTGTTTTTGGTTTGAGAATATATATGTATATTAAAGTGTACTCCAAATGGGGGAACTCAAAAGATTATTTTCACAGCCCCTCTCTACACAAAGTTCCAGATTGTTACAAAGCTGTCACTAATTTAAAAATAAATACAATACAGCTCTCTTCCTGATAATATTAGTTAGAGATGTGCCCAAACAAAAACCTTAGATTCCCATGCTTTTGAGAAGTTAGGAACAGCTGCAAATTTCAGATCCAATCTCTTACAAATGCTGAAACAAAACACCAACCAACGAAACACCAAAAAACTGGAGAAAAGTTTGCATTTGGATGCACACTTTAGAGGCCAGGCTCACCTCTAATGTTAATAATCCTAAATTAAAAGTAATCTAATAGTTTTCTTCTGGTTCTTACGATATCCTACTATTCTCTCCTCAGAAGACTCTCCCTCTTCTCAGTGATGATTTTCTGTCATTCTCCTTTCTGGTGCCTTTCTTTTTTCTGAGTCTCTCTCTGCTTCCCTAGATCTTTTTTCTTTTTTTCAGATTTAGGTTTCATTACAGTCTTTTCCTCTTTTTAGATTCTGTATTTAATTAGTGAATTTCATTTACCCTTTGGTCTCTCATTCATCCTTCAGCCTCTCATTCATTCTAGTCCTTAGATTTGCATATTTCTCTTTCTTTGTCTGCATTTTGTATCTCTATTTCTCCCTCTCCCATTGCTTATTATTCTTTTCACTCTTTGTCTCTGCCTCTCCTTCCTCTGTGTCATTTAAATCTCTCTCTCTCTTCTTTGCATGTTATTCTCTACCTCCTAGTCCATTGCTTTCTTCTACACCCCTTGTTCATTTTCCTCCCATCTATCTCCTCCACTGCTTTCAGACCCCATTCCAAATCCTATTAAAAATAATGGAAAAGTTCCCATTGGACTTCTAGGAAGGTTGAATCTGGCCTTCTCTGCTTATTTTTCTCCTTTACTCTCTTTATTCTCTCTGTTGGTTGACTGCATTGAAAATATCATGGGAAAAACTTGTCCTGTGATGATTAAATTGGTAAATAATGGATAAATAATTTTAGTTTTAATTGCATACAATACGCCCACGAAGTACGGAGCAAGATAATAAATGGGAATCTAATCTGTTTTCATCTGGATTCATGAGATCTGGTTAGTTAAACTTTTGCTGCAGTAGTCACAATAGTTGAATGGAAATTTCACTTAATGAAAAGAAGTAAGTTAGCTTTTTCTTTCTTTGTAACACAGGCAGCAGACTTCCAAAGGCACCAGATTATTTCCTCAGGGGCTCTTTTCTGCACCATCTGGAAAGGAGATTTCATCCTGTCCACAAGCTTAAATCTTCACTCTGTAACTACTGTATTGTATGCACCACATTGTCCTGGCACTGACAACTGACATTAGTAACTCAGTCCTGCTGTGACAGTACTGTCTTCATGTCAAAATATACTATATGCAGCCCTAGAGAAAGCATGGTGCAATGCTTCTCAATGTGAAACTTTATAAACTGGTTTTTAAAAAAGTGCACGTGTGTGTGAGAGAGAGAGAAAGAAAGAGAGAGATTGAGATTTTTAATGAAAACTTAAATCTGCACCACAGTTGTGGAGTGAGTGTTTGATTCTTCAGCAAATACTTTTGTATATACTTGTGTGTGTGTGCACGTGCATACACAAACACACTATGTGGGATATAAATTCTAAAGTATTCTCTTGATAAATGCTGAAGTACTATACAGGAACAACCCAAAAGACTACAATAGCATTACTGTAAATTGTAGTTGATTTGGAGCTTTACTTGTAATATATTTAGCACTTCTGATTGGGGGATTTATTAATTTCATGTTTAGGGGATAGTTTAACAATTTTTGAGTTCTAGGTAGATGCCCAAAAATCAGGAGTTTCAGGACTTTCTCTTTGTATATACACATAGTGCTGTCAACACTATGCTAAAGCACACTAAAGAACAGCAGCAGGATCTACACTGACTAATTAATGCACAACATGCTAAAACACTTTAGAAATCACACCGCCATAGTCCACATCTTGAAGAAAATTGTCTTCCAGAACTTTGGATAATCAAAAAAAAATTGCTATCAGAAGATTTAAATCAAAACATGTAGGAATAAGAATGGGGGTCACCAGGCCAGCTAAGCACTGAGAGCTCTTGATAAGTTAATGATTAACTGTATCTGACCAGTATCTGAGCAGCTTTAATAATGAATTGGTGGCAAGCAATAAATCAGATCATGCCATATGATACAGCATGGTAATCAATAAGAACTATGTTATAAATGATGGGATTTGCCCTCAAGAAGACCTCAAGAGATTACATCACAGACACAGTGAGACAGACAGTTTTGCAAGGGGCAAAGGCCTGGGGAATAACTGAACATAATAAAACACTGGAGACCAAGGAGTAAAGATGCTGAACAAATGCCTGAGCATTATTTCTGTAAGCATAACTACAAGTAAACTAATCAGCCCCACGTTAAGTATCTTGAGGGATGGCTGTCACATGAGTAATGCCATAATCAGGGGGTGTACGTATAATGGAAGGAAGATAAGATTATCCTTTTGTGAACAGAGAGAGAGAGAATGAGAGATTGTGGAAAGTCAAGTGAACAAAGAAATCTCTTTCCACACAATATTTTTGAGATGCTTCAGTGGCAGTGCTCACAGAACTGGAAAGAATGTCTATGATTGTGGTGGGGAATCAAATGAACCTCAATTTAATATAAATGATGCTATTAGTTTTTGAAGGTCACATATTTTAATGACTCTTCCTGCTTTGCACCACTGGGGCAGCACTAAAACCAGTGTTGTTGGCCTCCTAGATAGGGACTGGCACACAATTGTCATAGAAATGCAGTGGCCATGGACAGGAAAAATAGATCTAACTGTGATGTCACTACGCCCTGGTGATCCCCACCTGCCAGTATAGGCTCTGGGGTCACTGGCAACTGCTATAATTTAAAGCCCCCTTGAGACTGCTCCAGTCTACTCTACAGACCAGACTGGATCCAGGATTGGAGGGTTGCAGAAGAGGCCTAATACCACTGCTCCTTCTCCATCCATTCCACAGCTCAACCAGACTATTATTTCCAGTGCATATTAAATTTTCTCATTGGTGTTTTCACTGAAGTGCAGCACCAACATGTGAATAAACCTGTTCAACTGCTCCCAATATCTTTGCCTTTCACCAGTGCTATCCAAGAAGTTTATTTCACTGTAGTGTCCATGAAAGCCTTAGGGCAAGAGGGTTTAGAGGCATTGAGCTCTGTTCTCTTTGCCTCATTTATATGAATTATAATGTTGTTTACCAATAATTTCCTCCACTGAGTTTTGTTGGTTTGAGCTGGAATTTGTTCATATTTTGATTGAAAAAATGTTATAATGGCTTGCTATCATGATTGCACTCATGAAAGGGCATAGAATTATGCCATATATGTCCTCGGTGAAGGGTCAGCCTGACTGAATGACTAGTGGACCTTTGATTGGGTAACAGTGCTCGGGCTTAACAAACAAACAAAAAGGGGCAAAGGGTTCTGTAGTTGAGATGAGGAGCTCTGTCCCAGGAAGCATTCTTGAATTCAGATGTTCATCTGAGCCATTATCCAATTCTGTATAAACAAAAATAGAGATGAATGATACAAGTTCCCTCTAATAAACATAGGGAGTTGATCTATAGTGTTAAAAATATATATAATGTCTTACCCTGAAGTCTCATTCTGCCCTTGCAGGGAAGTAATAGTTAACTGCAGATTAAAAATATAATTTTGCTTGGAGCCTGCTCCAATACCCATTGGAGTCAATGTAAATATTTCCATTGATTTCAGTGGGTTTAGGATTAGGCCCTTGTACGGAAATCATCTACACCAACTGTCCAGAGTTCCATGAGAAAGATCAAAGGACATTATAATACTTTGATCCTCAAGTCCTATTTGATTTTGCAGTAATAATTTCCAGAGCTGTCCTTGGTCATCAGGAATTAAAAGTGATTAAAATCACAGATGGGGAACTTCTCTTTGCTGATCACAGGAAGCATGATTTGTTCTACATACAAAGCTCAAAACTACTGGAGGAGTATTACGAATAAATATATTTTTTGCAGAGTTTTTTTCCCTTTGGAGATAAGCTTTATACATTTGTCCAGCTGTTTTGTACCATTAGCTGCTTTTTGCTGACTCTGTTGCAGAGACTATGGGCTGAAGCACTTGTTAAAGTTAGTGAGTACAGCAGATGGCAGCATTAGGCCATTTTATCCTAGCTGTTGGCAAATTTATTTTCGAATGGATACTAGTCTGGTTGATCAAAACCGTCCCCTAGATTCATTCTGTTTCCATATTCTCTTTGTCTCCCCCCATCTGTCTTGATTTCATTTCTGTCTGTTCATTAAAAATGCATTATTTCGCAAAAGCACTAACCACAGAATGGCAGAAAAAGTGCTATGTAAGGTCATCCCCTATTGATTTAGTGACATACGGTATGGCCTGATGTGACCCATTAACAAGATGGCATGAGGTTTTGGCCCAGACTACTAGTGCTTCACGTCCTATTAAATATGATACAGGGGCAACATCTGTGAGTGCTAAACAACTTCAGGGTAATGCAAGGTTAAATACTACTTCATCAAAGTAATAGACTCTGCAGGACTCTCTTGGGACAAGTAAGCTGATGTGCTCCAGGCTGTGTGTGTCGAAGGCCAATTGTGTAACACATTATGAGAAGTCTGACAGCTTTGACCATTGCGTTGTGATATAACAGGGGATTGCTAATTCATCCATAGCAAAACACCTTGCTGTAAGTAGACTCAAATGCACCGTCTCTAACCTCTAGACCCTTTGTTCCCAGGCACCTGAAGTTTTGTACATTAAACTTCACTCCTTCCATGAATAAACTGGGAAGTGGATTTTAAAATACAGGAGTCTATGCTTTCTGTAGGAAGTTAAATTATTCTTAACATTAGTGGTATCTGTGTGTGAGTATCACAAGGAAATTAGATTTAAACCTTTTAGAGTAGAACGGGCAGGCCACTACGAGGGAATTGAGTAGCCATTGTGTCATGAATGATATTGGGTCTTGGGTCGCCACAATCTAGGGGTCTTTCCTATATTAAGGGCCTTTGGTTTCATTTTTACAGCTCTCCCCCCCCACCCCCACACACTTTTCACAGCCTAAGAGGCTACAGAGGTGCCAAGCTTTCAATTTTAATCCCAATATTGCACAGCATTGCTGCTTCACAATGAGAAGAGTTACTTTCCCCCTTTTCTTAAAATGCAAGCTGATGGGAGCTCTAATATTTGTAGTAACCCAAATCATGGGAGTTCCGCAGCTGTTCACTCTATGGGCCTTAGATGCTGGATCAGCCCCTCTTGTTGGAAACTGACAACATCTGTGACACCCATCCATATGGGCGGGTGCCCAAGGATGTGGAATAGCTTCCCATCTACTGTAGAACTGGTTTAACAACCATTAAAAACCATATTCAGTTTAAAACATTGATCATTTTATTTGGTAATGCTATTGAATAGCAACATTTTCTATTTATACCTAAACCATACAGATTCATTGCCCCTTTGCTCTGGGCTATGCACTCGCAAAATGACAAATTAATCCCAACCCTGCAAACTGTTCACCATAGGCAGACATACACATAACCATGCACCCAGGCCAAGCTCAGTGCACTAGTCGCAACCAGCAACAGGATTGGTAATGCTATCTGTAACTCAAGAATGAGATGGGAAACACTTCGTGGCTTCTTCATGGTGAGAAATAGATGGGCCAAATAGATTTAAAACTGGTGTAAAGTGGCACAACTTCATTGAAATCAATGCTGAAATAAACTGGTGAGTCTCTAAGGTGCTTGTCCTCCTCTTATTTATTGAAATCAACGAAACTACTCTGATTTACATAACTGAGTATCTGGCCCTCATTGCCTTGCAGTCTTCCAGATTATTTACTTTTTTTTTGATTTACCCTAATAATTGCAGATTAAAATGTCAGGGAGAATTCCTTTGGCTACTTGATGCTTCATTACCCATAGTTCTCTATTCCAGCTTTTAAAAATATTCGGTGAGTTTCTGTGTCGCTTCTCTAAGAGGAACGGGAACAGAACTCACAATCCAGGGGGAGGTGGGTTTACAGTGGAGTACCCACAGGAAAAAAAGGGCAGCCCCCACTTTTAGCTCCCTCCAGTGCCTCAGTACCTACCGCCCACCAGCTGGCCCTGCCTATCAGCATCTCCCCCGCCCCCCCAGAGCTTCCCACCCACCAAAATCAACAGCTTCATGGCATGCAGGGAGGCTGGAAGGGAGGGGGGAGGAGGGGGGACATGCCACGCTCAGGAAAGGGGGCAGAAATGGGTGGGCAGATGCAGGCTGGCAGTGGAGCAGGGGCAGGAAGAAGCAAGGCAGGGAGTGGAGCAGGAGTCAGAAGAGGTGGTGTGGGGCATCCAGGGAAGGAGTGGAGTGGGGGCAGGGCCTGGGGCAGAGCCATGGGTTGAGCACTCCCCCAGCACTTTGGAAAGACGGAGCCTATGATTCTCCCACCTGGTCACATCCAGAAATTGGGCCAGACCTAGCTAAAGATGAAACCCCATTGGGGAGGAGGCGGGTGGTGCTATAAAGGCAGGAATTCTAGAGCACAAGGGGCCCAACATAATGGGAAGGCCAAATCCAAGAGCGGGGTGGGTGGTGGTGATGATGATCCCATGGGAGTTCAGCAGATGTAGGACTTGCAGGCACAAAGTCCCAGGAAGTGGAACACTGCAGGGAGCCCATCAGCAGGAGTTCTTATGTGAAGGTTGCAGTAGACCAGAAATGTAGGTAAGGGCAGAAATTGGACATCTAGGGAGAATTCTAGGAGGGGGCTGATCATTACCAAGAGCCCAGGAAGAGGCCTGAGGAAAGGCTCTGAGAAGTCCATAGAGACAGCAGCAACAAAGCTGATCGACAAAGCAGACCTTGGGTGCTGGTGATAGGATTCTTGAGCTGAAGCTCAGTGTAATAGGAGGGCCGGAGTTTCCCTATCACCTACTGGGGGAGACGGCATGACTCCCTCTGACATAAGGGGATAAGAATTATTTACAGCCTGTAAGGACATGCATGCCCACAGTCACGGGTCAGGAACCTAACACAAGATCTTAGACTTATTGGCCATACTTTTTTGTTGAACATTCTGTCACCCAAGAAGGGGGGAGACTTTAAAACAACCTGGCTGGAAGGCTGGAGCACAAAAGGAGGCAGACCACCAGAGGACTAGAGCAACTGTCACGAGGGATGTTACCAAGGATGGAGCTGAAATATCTTGCCCAACCATATGGAGACATGCCAGTGGTTAATCCACTCTTCTATGGGGCTCAGCTGCAGATCATGCACCAGGGGAAACTTTCTTTCAGCTAGACAGATCTGTTAGAGCTCCTCCAGCTTTCCACCACTGCAATGGGGATGGCGTGAGGGAGACGATACCACCCGTTATGTCTTTTACTATCTCCCTTTCTTTATTGGGTCTCTCTGCCTACCAAATATTCCCATTCTCCTTTTTCTTTAACAAAACTCATATCAAAGTCATTCTATATACACTGTGATTGTGAAGCCAAGAAACTTAACAAAGAATAATCATCCAGGAGAGCCCTGCTCTTTTCCCACCTAGTAATAAAATGATGTGTGGCTTATACCTTGTAAACTTTATTTAAGCAAAGTTTATTGATGCTGTAGACACACTGAAGGTTGCCTTCCACTGGAGCAACTGGCTAGCAGAGGTACTGCTGCTTACACCATTACAGCAATCCACAGTATAAGAGCTGAGGGTAGCAGAACAGGAACAAATGGATCCTCTGGAGAATGTGTTTATTTACTTCAACTGTTGTTCAGGTTTTGGCTTTGTGCATCTTTCCAAGAGGCAAATGTTTCACAGATGGAGAAAGAAGTTTTCAGTTATGAAATCTCTAAACAGTTCAGGTAAAATTAAAACCAGAGCTATATGGGGACAGCCCAATATTTTTCCAGTTTCATTTTGAATGTGACAATGGTGACACAGCTCTAGAAATAGTAGCATGAGACATGCACTGCCTTGGTTGCAAACTCTGCAGGACTAATGCAAAAGAAAGGCTTCCATGTCCACACGTAGGGGCCAAATCTGCTCACATTTACACCAGGGTAGATCTGCTGTAAAGTGTTGGGCAAAATCTTAGCATAGACCAGTTTTATTCTGGCGTAACCCCTTTTTGGGGGAAATCTCCATTTTGCAGGTTGGAGGAGACAAAATGTATTTCTTCACTGAACTACTTTATACTGAGCACACATAAGCTACACTAGTGAAATATAATCATTAGAAAGATCATCATGCTTTGTAATGAAGAATCTGGATCTCATAAGTCTCATACTGATAATTCCTAGAAAAGATAATTCCTATAGAAATGGCTTATAGAACTCAAGTCAGAGTAAATCAGTAGAGTTGTTTATTACTCTGGAAACCTACAGCATTTACTAGGTACTTATATTGCACAGGTTTTTTTAACCATCTCTATTTAATTCTATAGGCTTGTTCAAAAGCAATTGAAATGTTGTCATTTTTATTAAATCCTGTAAGAATTTTCCATAAAGGAAAACTATTAAAACTGCCCCAGAGTTTATGAATTAATGAAACAGACTTATAGACAGACTTTGGTATTGCATTATTTGCATTTTATTTTAAATGCACTGTATAAGAATATCTTTTCTCTACAAGGCAGTCTTTTTGGCATGTTTTAGGAAATTTTAGTAAATGCTTTAAAGAAAACAGTACTGCCAGGTCATATGCAGCATAACATATGTCAGAAACACATTCTTCCTTTTATTAGAATTACACAGGGCTAGGTAACCAAAATAGCCAAGATTTTTAGAGGAATTTTGGATCCTTTCAGTTTTGGGTGCCTGTGGTCTGGTGTGCTTCCCACACTGGCCCTGCAAGACCTGAATTGGGCCAGGTGAGCCCAATCAGCTAATTAGGCTGCAAACAGGTGAGCTTTAGGTCAGAGGCAGCTAATTAGAAAGAAGCTCACCTGTGAGGAGGGAAGATGTGGATTCTACAAAGAGAGGAAACTGGAAGGAGAGGGATTCCAAGGAAAGAATTTGTAATCAGTGTGTGGGAGAAGGAAGCATGTCTGAGGTGCAGCTGAGAC
Organism: Dermatemys mawii; assembly: GCA_007922305.1. Taxonomy (NCBI): domain Eukaryota; kingdom Metazoa; phylum Chordata; order Testudines; family Dermatemydidae; genus Dermatemys; species Dermatemys mawii. The sequence goes on along the minus strand of ML677386.1, from coordinate 14,187,191 downwards.
AAGTTGCTAACCTTACTCTCTGGAAGAAGGGTTGAAGAGACTAGCAAAGGTGTGGGGAAGGCTAGGGGATATGAAAGCAGCTCAGAGAAAGACAGCAAGATACAGGAAATGGACATTAGCTGCTGTGTTAGAGGCTTCCTGCATCAGAACCTGGGGTACAGAGTTGGCCTGGGTTTCCTCTACAAGCCACTGTGGGAATGACACTGTGAGGCAGCAAAGCGGAAGACTGCTGGTGAGTACTGAAAACCAGGAACCTTGATACACTCACCCATGGAAGGGGAAACCACAATAGTGACCTGGCCTGAGGGATGAGCCATGAGGAAGATGCTGGAGTGAGAAATGGTCTGCAGAAGAGAAACTGATGGTATTTTCCCATAGGAAAGGGCATTGGCCTGACTGAGCTAATTCCCAGAACTGCCAGAAGGCTGCATCATACAACGGTGAGTAGATCATCCCTGGTCACTGTGCCTAATTTGACAATAAAAAGGGGCCAGTTTTTCAAAAAGTGATAATACCCACCCTCTGGAACCCAGGACTCTCCCACCTGCTGAATCCAGGTCTCTCGGAGGTATCTTTTGAGTTGAGCACTTAAAAATGGAGGCACCCAAAATCACAATTCACTTTTGAAAATGTTGGCCATGATTGCTTGCCTAAAATGGTAATGGGTCTCAAGGATATTTTCAGGCTCTCAGCCAAAAATGTAAATGTGCTAAATCAGGGGTGGGCAAACTTTTTGGCCCGAGGGCCACACTGGGGTTACAAAACTGTATGGGGGGCTGGGTAGGGAAGGCTGTGCCTCTGCTTGCTGTTCCCTGTCCCCCATCTGACCCCCCTCCAACTTCCTGCCCACTGATTGCCCCCCCTCAGAACTCCCAGACCATCCAACCCCACCTGCTCCTTGTCCCGACTGGCCCCTCCAGAGATTCCCCACTCCTATCCACCCCCGCACCCGACAGATCCCTGGGACTCCCATGCCCTATCCAACCCCTCATCCTCTGACCCTCCACCCCAGAACTTCCACCCCATCCAACCACCCCCTGCTCCCTGTCCCCTGACTGCTCCCTGGGGCTCCCTGGCCCTTATCCGGCTCCCTGGCCCTTATCCAACTCCCTGGCCCTGGCCCAGCCCCAGTCTCCTTACCATGCTGCTCCACAATGTTTCTGGCTCCACATGAAGCCAGACATCCTGCCTGGAAGGAGCTACAGGCCAGAGCGCTGCCTGCACACCATGCTGAGGCTCCAGGGGAGGGGTCAAGGGTAGCCTCCCTGGCCGGGAGCTGAGGGGCCAGGCAGGATGGTCCCATGGGCCAGATGTGGCCCAAGGTCTGTAGTTTGCCCACCCCTGTGCTAAATAGTCAGACTGTTCAAGAGTCTATATACTGGCATTATGTGACTAAGTAAGAGCATCTCAAAAATGGGCAGGATGTGGGAGGATCTACAAATCTATGTATGCAAATGAAAGCATATACAAATATTTGCTTTTGCAACTGCATGCTTTTCTGCAATCTGCCTGATACACACAGCTAAGCAAAATAACACAACCAATGCAAAAACAATTATTTTTCCAAATATTAATGGGGTCACTGAATAATTTCTGACAACTAAGCAAACGTTAGGTCTCCAAGCACTGGGGACCTAAAGCAGTGGTGGATAAGAGGAAATTTATGACAATAGTGGTTCAGATAATCTGAATAATCTATTGACCAAAATACTGAAAAAAATGCCTTTAATGATTCATATTAGCTGCTGAGATCATAGAAATGTCAAGCTGAAATCGGCCTCATTACGTCCAGTCCCCTATGCTGACACAAGATAAAGTAAACCTACACCATCCTTGAGAGGTGTTTGTCCAACCTGCTCTTAAAACGCTTCCATGACAAGGGATCCACAATCTCCCTTGGAAGGCTATTCCAGAACTCAACTGTCCTTATGGTTAAAAAGGTTTTTTCTCTAATACCTAACCAAAATCTCCCTTGCTGTAGTTTGAGCCCATTACTTCTTGTCTGACCTTCAGTGGAGGCATATTTGTAAATGGAGAACAATTTACCACTCCCCCCCCCCCGCCCCCAACATATTAAAAGACTACTAGTTTCCTGGCTCAGTCTTCCTTTCTCAACACTAAACATGACCAGTTTTTTTTTTTTTTAAAAAAAACCATTCCTCATAGGTCAGGTTTTCTAACACTTTTATCATTTTTGCTGATCTCCTCTGGACTCTTGAGTTTAGCCACATCTTTGCTAAACCATAGCACCCAGACTGGACTCAGTACTTAAGCTGAGGCATCACCAGTGCTGAATGTAGTGGGATAATTACCTTCCCTGGCTTACATACAACATTTCTGTTAATACATCCCAGAAGCCTTTTTCACAGCTGAATCGCATTATTGATTCATATTCAATTTGTGATCCACTACAACCCCAAGGTCCTTTTCAGCAGTCTACTGCTAGCCAGTTATTCCCCAATTTGTAGTTGTTTGATTTGTCCTTCCTAAGGCTAGCACTTTGCACTTGTCTTTAAAGAATTTCTTCTTGTTGATTTCAGACCACTTGTCCAGTTTATCAAGGTTCTTTGAATTCTAATTTTGTCATCCAAAGTGTTTGCAATCCTTCCCCTGTTGGTGTCCTCTGCAATTTTTATAAGCGTACTCTCTACTCCATTATTCAAGTCACTAATGAAAATATTGAATAGTACCACATCCACTGCAGGACCCCACTAGGTACATTCTCCCAGTTTGACAGTGAACTATTGAAAGTACTCTTTGAGTATGGTCTTTCAAACAGTTGTGCACCCATCTTATTGCAATTTTATCTAAACTACTTTTCTTTAGTTTGCTTGCAAGAATGACACAGGACCCCAGTAAGTCTTCAATTTGGGCCTTTCTGAGGAAGAACTTTTAGGTGGCAATATCCTTGTTTGGATCACTGAAGTAAAATAGCAAAACTCTCCTTAACGTCAAAGGGTGGTTTAGTGATCAAAACTATCTGCTACCAATATTAGAAGAATTCTTTTGGGAGGGGAAGTATTCAGGAAATGTCTAGTTGCTTGTGCAACTGTTTGCAAGATGCACAAATCAACCAGTCTGTGACTCCTACCTTCTCTGACAATAAGAATTTTCTTGAAGACATGCACAGATGTGCATCTGATATACACATTAGTAAGCCAAAATTACTTTCTTGTAGTTTATTTTGAATATCTAGTCCTTAGTATGACATCACCTCCTTAACTTGATCAAAAAAACATTTATGTTGAATTCTTCCCATTAAAAATAATAGGGTAATATTTTCTTGATGCCAATAATTATTGCTATCAAAGCAAAACACTGTCTGGGTTATTTGTCTTAATTTAACCCAAATAGTACACAAAGTACAGTGTACAAAAACAATATGTTCTTTCTTCTAAACCAGATCACTCATAGCAGTATGGTTTGAATGGAAACAAGGAAATTATAGATTTTGTAAATATTATTTTGTTTCTAGTTAGAGGTGGGGGTCATAGGATGTCCCATTAGGTTATAATACATGCACTTCTATAATTCCTTTCATCCAACAGTCTTAAAGAACCATCTTTCAGTGACCAGTTATTCAAAATATAGCACAATGATCACTGGTTAGGGTTTCTAGGCACTACTATAGTAAAAATGTCCCTTTCAAACCTTAATTAAGTTTCTCAGATCCAAGTGGAATTTTAAATTTCAGGGTGTTTAGATTTCTGGTTGTAATCTATTTTAGAGTTTGTTACTTCAAGGCCCTATCATGCACCCAGAGAAGTACAAGGTAAGATTCCGATTTGTATAGGATTGAACCTGGCTGTTGAGCCCAGATTTGGATGTAGATGGAGATTTGAATTTCACATGATTTCTACATAAGTTGGAATTCTAAAGTGACACTTGGGGGCTGCAAATGCAAAGAAAATGAGGGCTGGGGTAACAGAGGTTGCATAAATCCCCCATAAACTCAATTTTATACATCTTTGAATTGGGTAAATAAGTCGATATTTTGACTGAGGACATTAGGACAGGTTTACATTGACTTCTGCCTACCCTTCCCTACAATTATATTACACCAGAAAACTTTAGTGAAACCTAAAAATGTATTCCCCTCAAAGCTTTCTGATATAACACTTTTATCTAATATTTTTTAACTTCCATGTAAATTAACCTCGTTCTTCTGCCTCTCTTACAACAACACCTGTATGATGCTTCCTTACTAAGGATAACATATTGTGTCAGTGGTGAAATAAATCAAAGTCAACTCACTGACTTTTTTTCACTGCACTAACTACAAACATGCCCAAACTATGCCAAGTACAAACACAAACTCTTGGCAGTAACTCATGATCGTCACTTGTGGGGGGCGGGGGGAGTTTCTGCATTTCTCCGCTAGATGGAGTAGTGCCAAAACTGTTGTTCTGATAAGCTAAAGGTGAGGAAAATTCATTCACTTTCTAGGTAGTGTTTTGATTAAATAGATCAATTATGCTCAAAACTCATCATGTCTAACATGCTTCTAACATTTGTCTGTGGGTACTTGTAAAATGTCATCCCGTATAGTATTGTTATTACATGTTAGTTTCACATTGTCTTGATTTTTGGATACCTATTCTATGTACAATGAGCAGTTTAATTGTTTGCAGTGGCTGAGATTTTCAAAAGGGCTCAACATTCACTTAAATCATACCTCCCATTGACTTCACTGGGAGTAATCATTGACTTAAATGGGACCGGCCTTAGGCAAAGGGTGAACGTGTTTGACAAATTCACTCCAGATATGTTTTGAAAAGTACAATACAGTTTGAATTGTGTATATATAAAACAACTTTTATAGTTGTACTATTTGGTTTTTTTAAAAAGGAATTAATTGCACATACAGCAAGCATCAAATCGTAGTTAGTCTTGCCTATTGTTCTTAATCTATTTCTCTGATTTCCTTATCAATATGCTTCTCAATATCGCTGCTTCAGGTCAAAGGAATCCTTAGAGGCTTTGTTTGCAAATTAGCAGGGAAGAAAGAAGAGCTCAGTCTCACTATGAGCTTGCTTAAAACTGTCACCTACATCTCTTAAACCACAGTGTTCAAATTATTCTTTCTAATTCTTAAAGACCCACATGATCACTAACTTCCTTCTAGTTGAGGTGGAATCCATAGTAGTCTGTCTATGGCCAATAAACATTGCTCTTTAAGTGACTATGAAGATGAAACGATTTAGGACTAGTGCTGGTCAGAAAACGTTTCCTGTAAGCAATTTTGAATTAAGAATCTTTGTTCACAGTTTTTTGGGCTAAAAGAATTTTGGTTTTTCCACAGGAAGCTTTGAACTAATTCAAAAGAAAAATGTGAATTTTGAGAAGAAAAGACATTTTTGATTCATTTTGATTTCAAGTGGCTTTCATTTTGGCATCAGCATAGAAAATACATTTTAAATCAGAACAAGATGAAAAAGTTTTCTTGGAACTGGCATTGCGACACACAGCCATTTTTGGATTTTTGAAACCTACAGCCAACTTTAAGCTGATTTCACATTGTTTTGAATTTTTGGATGATTTATATTGAAATGAAACAAAAGTTGTCATTTCATTTTAAAATGTCAATCTGAATGAAGAAAACAAACAATCCCCCCTTCTCTTTGTTCTGGCATTCTCTTCAGGAAAATCCATTCTTTTTCATTGGCATTGATGTTTTTCACTACCTTATTTTTCACTAGAAAAACTACTGTACAAAATATTTCAACCAGTTCTATTTAGGACATTCTCTGCTGCTGAATGCTAAACACTACCTGTTACGCTAGGTATTGCAGGGCTTACTGTTAATTATATCATATAATTACTAATAATTCATTCAAACTGCTGTATTCAGAAGTTTTTTAACAGACTTCAGACTATTTAGATAAGAATCACTTCACCCACTAGTGAAATGAAACAAATCTTCACCATACAGCAATGTTATATTTCTCACGCTAAAGCTGCAGGAGACAGATAGACAAATTATAATTCTCTGAATAGGAATTTGGCCAGGACAACTGTGCTCACAGCCTTACTCCTAAAAGTGTTACAAGATTTTGAATGACCACAAATGATCAGGAGTTGATTTCCATTTCTCTTCTAAAGAACATCACTTCCATTTCTCTCTAGTATCATACTGGGATATTACCTCTAATTCATATCAGAGGGAATATCACTTTCAGCTCTCACCGAGATTTTTCTTGGAAGGTCTCCCATGAACCACACTAACAAGTCTTGATCCTGCTGAACTCAGAAAATCAGGCACCATCAGAGTCTGAAGGGGTGCTAGGGGAGAGTTAATGGGCAAGTGTTAGCGTTACAGGAAAACTTTCTTGCCCCAGAATGTTCAGGAACAGCAATCTAAATTATGTAAAGGGTGCATCAAGCAAGTTTGCATATATAAATATTTAATGTCCAGTTTGATTTCCATATTCCTGCCCCATTCCCTGACCTTCCCTGACCTATTTAGAAGACAGTTATCCAAATACTACAGGTGATCATAACTTTTTTTGATTCATTGGGGAAACAGCAATTAGGGTCTTGTTTATGCTCTCTATGTCCTTTCAGCTTGTAATGTTACCCAAAGCAAAGGTGTTTAAAATAACAGTGCCTGGTGTATTCATTCAGCTTGTGTGTTCCTATCTCAGGGTTCTGTGTAATTCTGCCGCTTTGGAGTATCATGTCTTTCATGTGGGGCCCCCCAAGGAAAACTGTTTCCCTGCTCTGCAGTACATCTGAAACCACCAGGCAAAGCAGAGAAAGCCAGCAAACTGCCTACTGGGATTCTATGTCTGAGGTCAGGCCAGAGGAAAGAGTTCCACTGCAGTACATGTAAACAAAACATTTGTTCAGAACATGTTTGTGTCTGGAAGGAGAAGAGCTGATAGCACAGGCCAGACACAGCTCTGTCAATGCATCTCACACTTGTGGCCTTGCAGCTAAAACCTGCTAGGCAGCTATCCTCGTCCAGAGTAGAGAATAAGAATTATGCCAAACGAGGCACTGATTTTGTGCTATAGAAGAGTGACAAAAATCATTTCTGTTGTTAACTAATTACAAAATTGCACACAAACAATGAAGACTCTGGTGGCACATTAAAGACTAACAGATTTATTTGGGCCCAAATAAATCTGTTGGTCTTTAAGGTGCCACTGGACTCCTAGTCCGTATCAACAAAAACACAGCTACCCCAGGTAGGTCTCCAAAGGTGAAATGTCAGTACACTAAGTGCAGTCTACCCTGTCACTGAGCCCTCCTTAGTCCAAGGCAATGAAACTCAGTCAGTGAGACTGTTACTGGAATACTTTGTCCAGCTCATATAGCTGAAGAAGCAGCTTTGTTCTTATTGAAGCTGAGTGAATGTTTCACAGCAAATAACGTACTTAAGGACTCATTCCCTTCTTATAGAATATCCATTAGCAGACTGGAAGTTCCTTGTAGTTACTCAGTATTTGGAATAATTCAATCACTTTTTCATTCTATGTGTAGAATTCATGGTGAGTGTTCAGATTTCTATATCTGATATTCTAGTTGCATTGTTTAATTGATGAGCTACATGGTATTGTTTCTGCTTGATGAAGGAGCAAGCACGTTTGGTGCAAATATTTGCACATTCAAATTAAAAGGTGGTTCTCATGCATGTTTGAATTAAACTTAATTGCTTGAATGTTTGCTGGAAGTAAATACTAAAGGTACATAGATATGGCTAAAATTGATTCATTTATAAGTCTTACAAATATTTTACAGTACTGACAATGAACATCCATAGTCAAGTATACCAAGGAACTAAAGTCACACACTTCAGACATCTACTGCCCCACAGCCAATCTATGCCTTAATGTGATCATCTCTGCCCACGTGATGGCCAGATTGCTGCTACTTGTAGCTGCTCAACCTCTGTTCAATCCCCTATGACAGACCCACACACCTTCCATCACTCTAATCTTCCTGAAAAGTGACCCAAGCTGGCTTTCCTCCCCCACACTGGATCGCTCCAAATCCATGCTATTTCCCTTCTCAGTACCATACAGAGGGATGGGAACATTCACTGGGAAGATGAGGGGGTTTGTATTCAAATTTTCCTTTTCCTGGTAATGTCCTCTACCTCATTCAGGCTGGATACCCCACCTCTCCATATAGTGGCCTGCTTACAGCTGTGCTGTGTAGCTCTTCTGTTCACTTACTGCTGTAGCCTCCAATCATAAAGGGCAAGGAAGCTAAGTGTTAAACCTAGGGAGTTATATAGCAACCTGTGATCCATTCTGCCTCTGTGATCAGCACACACAGCAGGACTCAAAGCTTGCCTGGGAGTTATAAGCATGAACTTGGCGGGCTGGCTCCCAAAAGTCCTGGAGACAAGAGGGTAATAGCAAATCCCTGGCAATGGATCAACAGATACCTTCTCCCCATCTATCAGCAGCAGCAGATGATGTACTCTACGCAGTCATCCTCTGCAGGGAAAGAGTGTTGGAGGAGAGGGTCCTGAAGAAGAGAGGCAGTGATGAACCCAGAGATTTTACACAGAATCAAAAACAGTTCTGGTTTCTGCCTTCCTGCTCCAGAACATCTTAGCATTGTTTTAAATGAGGTAGGACTGACCATCAATCCTCATTTACCCCTTCCTATTACTCTTATGCACCGCATCAAGCGCAGAGATAGATTCCAACTCCCAATTTACTGTGACAGAAAAAGAAGAGAGATAGCAGCATCATTTTTAATTTATTGGAGCTGGTAAAATATTTTTGAGGGCCATACAAATATCTGGATAATAGGTCCCTGGACTAGGGCTTATGTCTTTCTATTTATGCTGTAAAGTACCGAGCAAAACTCTGGGCACTGTAAAATTAATAAATAATCCATCTCAGACAGTTTTGATTGCTTTGTTATACCTCAAATCAATAGATAGGATCCCTTTATGGGTCCATACATAATTTAACATGAATAAAAATAAATAGCATTTCATGTATTATTGATATGATTTTCTATGCTGCACTTGTGCTGATGCATTATTACATTTATTATAGCACATAAAAATAACTTATCAGCTATTAAAAATAGCTTCATCAATGCACCCTTCTCAGTGATGTTCTTCTACTTCAGCAGTACTTCCACCAGCTCAGTAAGAACCTCAGTCAAATAGTTGGGCCTTTGGTGAATAGCCCATCCAACTAGTTATTCTCTGAGCATGGATGGAGACACACGCTGGTTTTGTTCCAAGTCATACCTTTATTAAACAGCAAACAAATCACACATGGCTGTTTCTCCAGTCCCTGATAAAGATGGCTAACCAAACCCGCTAACTAGGGTCCTTGGAAATGCAATGTTTGCTCAAAAGGAAGATAGACCTGTCTTCTAAGGCCTGGTTCTTTTCTCCTCACTAGCTAAAGACTTCTCACTCCAGTTGAACTTCTCCCATCTGAGGGGTCTTGGCAACACTGCCCTTCCCTTGAAAGGAGATTACAGAATCCTGAGGACAAACTTTCTTGTATTCGATCAGCTTGATCCTCAGATATTTTTTTTCCTTTTGAAAAAAGCCTGAATCCCAGACTCAAGGTAAAGGAAGTCAGACACTACACTACAGCCTAAATTGATCTATTTTGTGTTGCTCAGGGGTGTGAAAAAGCTCCCCCATCCCCCGCCACATGATGCACATTTTGTGCTGACCACACTGGTGCTATGTCAGTGAGAGACCCTCTCCCACCAACATAGCTTACACTTCTCATCACAATGGAGTAATTTATGCCAACAAAAGAGCACTCTCCTGTTGGCATAGCATGTCTTCACCAGATGTGTTACAGCTGCATTGATACATTGCATTGATTGAGTATTTTATTGTATTGTATTACATTGCATTGATACAGCTACACTGCAATAACACTGTAGTCTAGACTTGTCCTTAAAAAGAGGGGAAAATATGGTTGTGTCTTAACCAAGAGACACATTTGAGTTTTTGTATATACATCCCAGCCAGGAAAGATGCTGAATAAACACATATCAAACACAAATAGGCACTGTTTCATAACCTACTTTATATAGGATCCTGTTTCTTATATAAAATAATAATCTCCATAACTCCAAATTTGACAAGTAGGGTATCAAGGATATGGGCTAGAAATACCAATAGTCTTTCTTACACCGAAGATAGTAAAGGGGGAAAAAGAGAAATAATTTCATACTAGTCAAGTCTAAAATCCCTAGTACATTTTTCATAGTTAAATCAGATAAGAGCCAAGCTCCAAAGCTGAGTCATTTGCTATTTGTGTAACATGAAAGGGTGCGGAAAGTGTGGGGAAAAAAATCATGGGCATGTATCTGTAGCCCATGAATAATCTCCCAGTCATGCACATATTATAAGAACAGCCATATTGGGTCAGACCAAAGGTCCATCCAGCCCAGTATCCTGTCTTCCAACATTGGCCAGTGCCAAGTGCCCCAGAGCAAATGAAGAGGAAAGATAATCATTAAGTGATCCCTCCCCTGTTGCCCATTCCCAGCTTCTGTCAAACAGAGGCTAGGGACACCATCCCTGCCCAATAGTTATTGATGGACCTATTCTTCATGAATTTATCTAGTTCTTTTTTGCAAACAGGATAGCTGGATGTATGCAGCTGTTTACACTTGGAGTATGTGGAGGAGCAGGACTCAGTCCACACACTTAAATTATGCAACTAAGGTTCCTCCTGTTGTTTTTGTTCAACCAGTGAGATTTAAACAAAATATGGGGCTGATGTTTGTACCTCAAAACTTCAGCTTTGTGTTCTCCCATTTCCCAAATTTATCATGAACCAGATTAGAATCTTTTCTTTCATCATACATATTAGATACAGCGTTCTACTTATGGGACTCAAGGCAATCGGTTTCCATCATCCTCACTAGCAGCTGCTTCTCTTCTAGTGACCTGTAGCAAAGAAAAATCATGTTCTGTGGCAAATTGGAGTGTCTTTGGCTTCCTTTTGCTGATCTTGATCTGCAAGTCCAACTGAGCATCTATTAATTGGTCCATTGCCAGTTTATCCTGGAAGGCCTCAGTGGTAACTGAGCGTTCAAGGAACACAAATCTCCACAGATCCTTTGACATTTCACAGGGTGCTTATTCATTCCCTCTCTTTCTAGGCCCGAGCTATGCCCTGGCCGCCTCAGATTGAGGACTAACTCAAAACCTCAGAATGAGAGTGTCTACCAGGCTTGGATAACTCAGTCACTTTTCTGAGGGTAACTTCAGCAGCAGTGTCAGAGCTGGGCCATCCAACTTGGCTGCTAAGGGTTCTTTCCCTTTTTCCAGCCATTCATTTGAGCTATAATGTTTTGCTGAGCCACATAAGCCTCCCAGAGACTTTTTCCCTCAAGACTTCTGAATTATTTGAGGTGGGACTGCTTGACCTCTCCCTTCTAGTCCTCTTGGGGTTATAAATAGGGTATAAAATAGTAGTAAATATCCAGTCCTACCCAAGTCTTCTGATTCACCCACTTCTGCATCCAGGTGGCTCCTTTCCACTATGGTCTGGGACTCTTTGGTTTCCTTCTGCAGCTGAATTTTTAGCTTCCTAATCTTTTCTGCACCTCATCTCAGTTAGCAAGTCCCAGATTGGCCAAAGCCTTTTTGGTCTCCCCTATTTGATGAAAAACTTCTGGTCTATGGCAATGAGATTGCTGGTCATTTGATCAGCCCATTTTACCATTCCAGCCTCTGAATTTTGCAGCTGGGTTTCCCAATCTATCTGGGCATGTTGCAGTTGCTGCTCTAACGGGGGTCTCATCACAGCCTGCAAGTCATCTCTGAGCCTTTTCTGGGAAACTTCCAGCTTTTGTTTTAGATCTTGTTTGAAGTCTTGTTTAAATACCTTTTTTTTTAAGTATCTAGCTCTGATTTCTGCATGTATGGCCATCATTTATTCCATCTTGGGTCAACAGAAATAGCAGCTCATAATTTCTCTCCTTGGAAACAGGATCTCCCCATTGACACGAATGGCTAGCTAATGTTTGGGGCCCTGGGTACATTCCATTTGGAAGCAGAAATTGGTGATGAAGTCTGGTATTTTCCTTGATTTACCCTTGGTTATTTACAAGAAATGCACAAAGTCCTAAGTCTCCAAATGCAGGAGGAACCAAAAACAAAAGGAAAAATTTCTTACCTGATACTCCAAATCTTCTTTCAGCCAGAATCCCTGACCTGGAACCTCTCTCTTGGCTTTCCCAGGGCCACCCATGTTTTTAGGCTGGTCCTTGGCCTTCTTGCCCTCTTCTAAGGTGTGGTTTTTTTGTTTTTTTTTTTAAGTTTCTTGTCTGCCTCTTTCCCAGCTTGACTTTTTTTCCCCCACACTTCAATATACCCACCCACCAGAACAATCCCCAGTGGAACCCTCTGCTGACATGGTACTAATTTATGGGCAGATGCTGTGAGGCTTTGTTTTAGGTGTGGCCCCTTAACTGTCTTTTAAGTGAAGTGTGTATTCACACCTCACTTTCAGTGTAGCTTTAACCCATTCCCTAATAATGTTCATCCCAGCTCATAACCATACTATTAAAAATCACACACACACACACACACACAAATAAATGAATAAGGTGCTAGGAGCTTTAGAAGAGTGAATATGACAGAAGTGCACAAAATAATGAATGATATGGGGAGAGTAGTTGGGGGATTTCTGTTTGCCCTGTCACATCACATGAGAAAAAGAGGACAATCAGTTAAAATGAATTATGTGCCTGGTGTGATGAGTGCTGTAATATACAAGCTTCTGTGCTGTATCACCAAGCACCTAGGTTCAATAGGAACCTAATCTCTACAGTGTTGCCTCTATTCAGCAGCCTCAGTTGTCTTTTATGTCCATAAGCATGTTTGAAATGTAGAAAAGGGGCACTGTCCACATGTAGGAAGCCAACGCTGTCAGAAAATATTTCCCAAAACATTCAATTCCATTATCAAAATGGGTAATACCAGTTTTAACTAAACTAGCCAGATGAATTGCACCATTTGTGGCATTAATACATTTCCCTCTCTTTTGTTTGCTGGGCATATTAAAGTGCTACCACATGTATGCCATATTTAACAAATCTCTTACAGGACTCTTGTCATTTTAAATTACCATGCAGTTAGGAGAAACACTATAATGTTTCTGGTTTTCTTTTATTGTTTTCAGTATCCTCCCTCATTGTCTCCTTCTCCCTTCCCACATAATGCAACCTTCTTTAAAGTCCCCATAGCTCTTCCTGCAGTAGCTGACAAGCATATGAGTCAAAGAAACATGCTCCCAGTCACAGACAACTGTAGTGGTTCCCAGTGGTGGAAAGGGAAAGTGCAGGATAAAAGCCTAGATAGATAGACAGCAGCTTGACAAGGTCTTTTATGAGGAGATATTTTAGGAGGCGGTTCAGGGATGTAGCAGGTGGATTCTTGTCTTCTCGTATCATTTCTTCATGCCCTGGGGAAGTCTTCAAGCTGCAGCAACAGATCCTGGTTTGAGTGGTTTCCCAGTGGCCAGTCCCTTTTATGTATTATCTCCTGAAGACTCTCTTCCTTTGGCATAGAAAGGTGTGTAGCAGCACATCTTCCCTTTTAGGCCTTCAAAAATCTGATGATTTGAATCACCTCTGACAGAAACAGGAATCCAGAAATGAAATAAGAGAAGTTCCTTAGATGGGTCAGTACCTGGTTAAGATAGGAAACAAAGGATAGGAATAAATGGTCAGTTTTCACAGTGGTGAAAAGTAAATAACAGAGTCTGTCCCCATCTGCCTCCTGGATCTGTAATGGGCCTTGTGCTAGTCAACATATTCATAAACAATTTAGAAAATGGGGTGAACAGTGAAGTGGCAAAATTTGCAGATGCTACACAATTACTCAAAATATTTAAGTTAAAGATGACTGTGAAGAATTACAAAGGGGTCTCAAAACTGGGTGACAAAAGGGCTGCTGAAATTCAATGTTGATAAGTGCAAAGTAATGCACATTGGAAAAATGACTAACTATACAAAATGATGGGATCTAAATTAGCTGTTACCAATCAAGAAAGATATTGGAATCATCATAGCTCTTCGAAAATGTCTGCCCAGTATATGTCAACAGAATGTTAGGAACCATTAGGAATGGAAGAGACAATAAAACAGATATGATAATGCCACTCTATAAATCCATGGAACACCCACCCTTTGAATACTTTGTGCAGTTCAGGTCACCCCATCTCAAAAAAAGCTATATTAGAATTGGAAAAAATACAGAGAAGGGCAATAAAAATGATTAGGGGGGATGTAACAGTTCCATATATGGATAGATTTAAAATACTGGGACTGTTTAACATAAAAAACAGATGACGAAGGGGGGATAGGAGAGAGATCTATAAAATTATGAAAGGTGTGGAGAAAATTTGTGTTATATACCTCTACACATAACACAAGAACTAGGGTCACCTGATGAAATTAATATACAGCAGGTTTAAAACAAACAAAAGGAAGTACTTCACACAGTGCACAGTCAACTCATGGAACTCATTGCCATGGGATTGTGTGAAGGCAAAAAGTATAACTGGATTCAAAAGTGAACTAGAGAAGTTCATGGCAGATAAGTACGTTAATTGCTATTAGCCAAAATGGTCAGGGATGCAACCCCGTGCTCCAGGAGTCCCTGAACCTCCAGCTGCCAGAAGCTGGGACTGGATGACAGGGGATAGATCACTTACAATTGCCCTCTTCTGTTCATTCTCTCTGAAGCACCTGGTATTGGCCACTGTCAGAAGACTGAATCCTGGACAAGATGGACCACTGGTCTGACCCAGCATGAGCGTTCCTAGGTTGTTATAGTCTCAGGGCACTAGCTAAGCTGGATCAACACAATAACATCCAGGGTTGTAGAACCCAGGGGCTGAGGCAGGAAACAAGCAGGAAGTTAGGAGGAAGGAAGACACTAGAAAGTGTCAACCATGGTGTAGCTTTCTAAAGATTCAATTTTACTTTTTCTTTTTCTTTTCATTTACATGACCTAGGCTTGTTTGGAGAGAGGAAGCGAATCCACACACTGGACACTGTAAGACTCTCGCTCAATACACTTGCATGAGGAAAATAATCAGGAACCTGGCTAGTTACTCTCAGAAAGAGCTACGTTATCCCAGTTCCTGTGTTCACACATGTTGCCTTTATTAGTCATTTTATGGCCAGCAAATCACACATAACAAAGCTGGTTTTGCTCCCATATTGTGAGGCTATCTGGTCCTATTTAGCAAGGTTCCTTGGAATCCCAGATGTCCCCACAGATCCATCCTTGTGATAGAGAAGGAGGATAAACTCTGTTCTCAAATGGAGTTCCACTCTTTGGTGTCTGTCTTCTGTCTCTATAGCTAAATACCCCTCATTTCAAATATGGGGAAGGAGTGGAATTATATGCCCTACTCACCTTATATGAAGTCTCATGGTGAGGTCAAGAGGTGTACTTTTTCTTTAAATCTGAAGTCAGGCATGAGAAAGAGACTGGGGAGGATTTGAAACAGAAAATCTGCTGTGAAACAGAGATAATGAGAGAGCTGAAAAACCCCTGTATTCACCTAAAATTACAATATATGCAGAAAAAGACATGAATAAAATAAAGCAAAACCCAGCTGAAAAGAACATTAAATACAGATCGCTAAAGCACCATCAGCACTAAGTTCACTCAAAATATTAACAAATCACATCAACCAAACAGTGTCCAGGTTACAAGCCAATGTATAAAAAGTGTAATTGGGCTGCAGCTGAGCCCATCAGTGCTCAGAACAGCTCTAGCACATCATACCACTTTACACTGGTCATTCTCTTCTGGTGAGATTTCAAAATGACTAGGTTTGCCTGACCCAGCAAAAACTTAGCCAGACAGAAAACCAGGCCAATGCAAGCAGCATTGTATCTCATGCTGAGAACAAACAGGGGCTTGGAGAAAATCAGTCCAAAACCACCGAAAAGCCGCTGCAAAAAACAGAAAGAGGAATCTGATGGGGCAATATAGGGAAAAACAATGAAAAACTCTGCCTGCACATTGGGGCACTGTGCAGACATTTGGAGGTAATACGGTGACCAAAATTAATGGTTGCTATGGAGCTATGCAGGACCTTCCACTGCAAGTCACCGAAGCACTTCGGAAGAGGAGGTTTGTGCAACTTCCTCCAAGGCAGGGGGACAGAGTCATCCAGAGACAGACAGAATAATCCAGGCTGTACTAGGAAGATAAAAGAGAGTGGCATAATGCTACACCTTGACACACAGGCCACAGAGGTATTTCTTGGTCACAGGTGAAAAATTAACATGTACCAAACCCTTCCAGGACAACAATCTGCCTAGTTGTACAAGGAGCTGCTGCACAAAAGGGGAGTCAGCTAGTGATGGAAACACACAATTCTGTTCCAGAAGAACAATCCATGCAAAAACTCTGCAAATACAGATCTTCCCAGAGCCATAAACTGTAAAATGCCTGATACAGTCCAGTCCTGGCCAGCAGGGAGTCAGAACATAGCAACCGCCGAACAGACCGCTGGTGAAATAAACCTTGTTGAATAAATCAGTGAGCCTTTGCACTCTTCATCTAATGGCAGGAACAGCAAAAACAGGCTGCAATCAGCTGTAACTATTTAAAAAAACAACTGGTTAATATGTGCCTGAACCTAGAGGAGGGTTCAGAAATACTAGCTGCTGCCACAACATTGAGGCCACAAGATTACTGGCAATCAAAACCTAGCCCCAAAAAGAGAGTCCAGGAAGGAGCCAGTGCCTCTTCTACAGCAGCCTTGCATCTTTTCCTTGGCCCCCTCCCAGTTCCTTAAAGTATATTGTTCAGATCCAAAACAGACCCTCCAACACCTTAATCCCAGTGGTGCCCCATTAAATTGTTGGGGAACAAAGGGGGCCCACTGCACTTGTCAAGAGCTCAGTAAGATCAAATTGCTCTAAGCTCGGTTTATGGAGGCAGTTAAACAAGTGCCAAGTCCCAGCACCTCACTATCAGATGTGATAAAAACTGAGATATCAGCACAGGCCAAAAGATGTGGGAAAGCATCCAGCCCCCCCGGAACAGAAAGGCCACTCAGATGGCTTCTGAGGAGTCATAGAAGGTGTAGGAATGACTCCAACCTAAGAGCATACACCATCCTAAGGGCATCCTAAGAGCATACACCACCCTAAGGGCATCCTAAGAGAATACACTATCTTAAGAGCATCCACCATCCCCATTAATCGTTAGGACATTACAAATGTTTTGGTATGATAAAAAATATATGAAGAGAACACTGGCCCAATCCCAAAAGCTTCTATCATTTTAAAAACATGACTATGGTTAACACTTTCTCCTGGGCCATGGAAACAAGCCCCACATATGGGTTGCAAAGTTTGTTAACCATAAAAACATCATGAATTAAAAAAAATACTTAAAAATGCAGTAGGTAAGAATACAATATGTTTGATCAGGATGTATTGCAGAGTCCAGACAGTCCTTCAGCCTTTTGGCTAAGGCCCTAGATAAAATTTTAGAATCAGAGCTGAGAAGGGAAATAAGTATCCAGCTCTGTAAGTCACAGAGATCCCCTTTTGTGTGCAGCAGGGTGATCATCAGTCAGATGGGATAACCCTGGTGTAGCACCTCCTCTGCCAGCATGTCACATGCTTCAGGCCAATCCAGAGTACTGTAAAAAGAAACAGCTGTTTTCCAGATCTCAGCAGGATCAGCCAGCAGATGACTATGCATAAATGTTGATAAATGCAAAATAATGCACATTGAAAAACATAATCCCAACTATACATATAAAATGATGGGGTCTAAATTAGCTGTTACCACTCAAGAAAGAGATCTTGGAGTCATTGTAGATAGTTCTCTGAAACCATCCGCTCAGTGCGCAGCAGCAGTCAAAAAAGCAAACAGAATGTTGGAAATCATTAGGAAAGGGATAGATAATAAGACAGAAAATATCACATTGCCTCTATATAAATCCATGGTATGCCCACATCTTGAATACTGCTTGCAGATGTGGTCACCCCATTTCTAAAAAGATATGTTGGAATTTGAAAAGGTTCAGAAAAGAGCAAGAAAAATTATTAGGGTTATGGAACAGCTTCTGTGTGAGGAGAAATTAATAAGACTAGGACTTTTCAGCTTGGAAAAGAGAAAACTAAGGGAGGATATGATAGAGGTCTATAAAACCATGACTGGTGTGGAGAAAGTGAATAAAGAAGTGTTATTTACTCTCTCATAACACAAGAACTAGGGGTCACCAAATGAAATAAATAGTCAGAAGGTTTAAAACAAACAAAAGGAAGTATTTCTTCACATAGTGCGCAGGCAACCTCTGGAACTCTTTGCCAGAGGATGTTGTGATGGCCAAGACTATAACGTGGTTCAAAAAAGAGCTAGCTAAATTCATGGAGGATAGATCCACCAATGGTTATAATCATGATGGATGGGGATTCAAAATCGTGCTCTGAAGTATCTCTAGTCTCTCTTTGCCAGAAGCTGGAAGTGGGCGACAGGGCATGGATCAGTTGATGATTACCTGTTCTGTTCATTCCCTCTGGGGCACCTGGCATTGGCCACTATCAGAAGACAGGATATTGGGCTAGATGGACCATTGGTATGACACAGTATGGCCATTCTTGTGTTCTTATCTGGCAGCCATAGGCAAAAAAGCTGCTGTCTGTCTGTAGACTTTTTTCTCCAACCCAAAAACAAACTTGTGGGAGTGTTAATTTCATGCAGCTGTGTAAAATGGGCCTGAATCAGGGCTCCTTGCACATTCTCTTCCAAGAAGCGTCACAGGAGCTGACACTTCTCAGTTAAGGTTCGGTGAATCTGCACTGGATTTCCCACAACAAGGCTACCAGGAAGGCCCAAATGGTCTCATTCCACGGCACTCATAGCCTGATACAAGGATTGTGTGGCAGACAGTTGGACATGGACCTTTCTGACATCTCACCAGTATCTCAGGGACTCAAACAGGGGCTTGTGCTATTGCCAGCGCTCCCCAAACTCAGCAAACATCTGGGTGAAATTCAGGTCCTCTAGTAATTTGGTATTAATGTGCCAGTGGGAAGTCTGGGCCGGAAAAGAGAGAGACACACACTGACAGATACATAATAATGACAAGACAAGTGAGTGGAGACATAGAAGACCAAACAAACATATTTACACTGGCCTT
This sequence comes from Dermatemys mawii, assembly GCA_007922305.1. Lineage (NCBI taxonomy): Eukaryota > Metazoa > Chordata > Testudines > Dermatemydidae > Dermatemys > Dermatemys mawii. The sequence continues at coordinate 14,168,052 of ML677386.1, read as the reverse complement.
CATGGTATAAAGGAGATCTAGTCTAGCCCCTGAGACCTGGTTGGGAGTAGTTCAGTCAAGAGTACTGCCCAGCAGTGGGGTGAGACAACCTCCAAATATCTACTAGCACAAAGGTCTTCAGGAGACAATACAGTTCCCTGAGTTACTGAGGGCATCTCTCCTCATGGTTCCTATCTAAAACATAATATATAGTGCAACTAAAATCCCCTGATAGGACAATAACAGTATTACGGCCAAGTACAGCATGGGAAAGTGTCTGCAGAAAAGAGAGACTCTGTCCCCAGATTAGGTGCATACACAGTACAAAGATTAAATACAGTAGTGCCAATACATGCTCCCACCTGGAGGAGCAGCCCTGCACAATCTCCTTCACAGAGCAGATCTGTGTCTCAGCATTCTGGGGAAAGAGAACCGTTACCCCAGCACTAACATTAGAGCCATGACTCAAGAAAGATTCCCCGCCCCATTTCTTCAGTCAGTTCCCCTGATTATCAAGGTCTGAATGTGTGTCTTGCATAAGGACAACATCAGCCTGTGTTTGTCTGAGAAATTCAAAGAGTTGTGCCCTTTTATTATCATCCTGGCGTCCATTAATGTTTAGAGAGCCAAAGCTGAGCAGCACCAGAGAGACTAGAAGGCAGGGCCGGCTCCAGGCACCAGCCCACCGAGCATGTGCTTGGGGCGGTGCCTTCTAAGGGACAGCAATCTCGGGGTGACAGCGTGGTCCTCGGGGTTGGGGGTGGAGGTTGTTTTGCTCCAGCAGGGCAGCACTTGGTTGTGTTTTTTGTTTGTTTGGGGTTTTTTTTGCTTGAGGCAGCAAAAAAATTAGAGCTGGTCCTGCTAAAAAGACAGTGCCACACAGCAGAGAAACCATAGAAAGTGGAGGTAGTTTGAACAAAATGGCGTTGCTATATCTTGAACAATCCCAGCACACTTTCTCACCTTGTTTAACAACTCTTTGAGATGGAGACGTTTCCTACAATCAACTGAGGTATGTCTCAAGACAAGGGCAGCTGAATGTACAAAGTGCTGTAAATTGGGGAAATACACCTCAATCTCAACTCCCTGCTTGCTTTTAGTGCTATCCAAAAAGTCACTAATCTCCTTCAACCTGTACCCACCCTTCCTATCAAGCTGACTGCCTGGACAATCAGGGATCAGAGAGATCATTGCCTTTCTCTTCATCTCCCTCAGACTCCACCAGCTCAGAAGAACACTGAGTCACCATTGTAACATTCACAAAGGGGAGAGATTCCATGAGTGCGATTGGCATATCTATTTTCCCAAGAAGGGTAGGCAGTGCAGCCCCAAGCTGGGACCCAGCATCATCACTACAGAACGTGGGATGTGGGGCTTGAAGACTCACCAGGCACAATACACGCCTCACATTTGGGTTCTTGAAGCCTAACAGAATCATTCTAACAACAAAAACTACCTTCCCATAACAGGAGACATCAGACACTTGACTCATTGTGAAAGAAAGGGGAGGGTGGGCAACTGGGGAAAAAAAAAGAAAAAAAAAAAAAAAAGAAAAAACTACATTAGTAGCAGGAGCAAACAAGGTGAAAACTTCAACAAAAGACTCCTAGACCCAGAGCCTCTCCTGTACCAAATGGTTCAAAAATTGCTCCTGAGTCAGGAAAATCATTACAGATTTACCCATTTGAGACACAGATTTTATATTATAAAGTGTTAGCCCTGATTCAGCCAGGTACCTAAATATGTGTCTAACATTAATTTTAAGTGTGTGTTTAGACCCACTGACGTCAGTAGAGCTATATCAATTTATACCAGGGAGAATTTGGATAATATCCTATATAAGGATAATTCAAGCACCACTGACATGAAGGCAGTATAGGGTAGAATTTAATTAATGACACTGCTTATGTGCTTAAAGATAGGCATGTGATTGCTGAATTGGGGCCTCTATTACTATCAGTTTGAGAGTGTACTGGCATAACTATATAGGTAGGGCCCTACCAAATTCACAGTCATGAAAATGTCATCACCGACTGTGAAATCTGATTTCCCACCATGAAAGCTGGCCTGTTGTATGATTTTACCCTGTCTAATACAGCTTTCATGGGTGGACCAGCCTTTCTCAAATTGCGGGTCCTGACCTAAAAGGGAGTTGCAGAGGGATTGCAAGCTTATTTTAGGGGCCGTGGTATTGCCATCCTTATTTTTGTGCTGCCTTCTGAGCTGAGCAGCAGCTGTTGGCCAGGCACCCAGCTCTGAAGTCAGTGCACCATCAGCAGCAGTGCAGAAGTAAGAGTGGCAATACCATACCATGCCGCCCTTACTTCTGTGCTGCTGCCTTCAGAGCTGGGCAGCTGGAGAGTGGAAGCTGCTGACTGAGGACCTCGCTCTGCAGGCAGCAGCGCAGAAGTAAGGGTGGCAAAACCAGATCATGCCACCCTTACTTCTGCGCTGCTTCTGGCTGAGGCTCTGCCTTCAGAACTGGGTGCTTTGCCAGCAGCCGCCGCTCTCCAGCTGCGCAGCTCTGAAGGCAGCACCACCGCCAGCAGCAGCACTGAAGTAAGGGTAGCAGTACTGCAAACCCCCTCCCCCCGCTGCAATAACCTTGCAACCCTCCTCACAACTCCTTTTTGGGTCAGGACCCTACAGTTACAACACCGGGACATTTCAGATTTAAACAGCTGAAATAATGAAATTTATAATTTTTAAAATCCTCTGACTGTGAAAGTGACCCAAATGGACTGTGAATTTGGTAGGGCTCTCTATATAGACATAAAATCACATCCCTAAATAACATAGGTATACTGTTGCAAAAACTGTGTGTAGACAGGCCAAAGGAATACGTATTATATCTTTTATCCTCATCAGACTAAAACCTGAGGCCCTGGCACTGCTCAGTAATTGCTTTGCAAAGGAATAAAACTCCTGTGACCACAAAAGACTCAGTTAGTCGTATGACTAGATATGCTGAATGAATAAACATGAATATGTGAGTAACATAAACATTACTAACTGAGCAAACAGAACAGACAGCATTTCTGCTTTAAAAAGAAACAAGCCAGATAATGAAATAAACAAACATTATTTTTCAAGTCAAACTATTTTTAAATCTTTAAATTCTCCACATACCTTCAAGGATTATGAGAACCTGTGGAAGGTCATTATAGTTATAAAAGAAAAGATTAAATAAGCACCTAAGCAGAAATAAATAAAACAGACAGGTTAAAAGCTATTAAAATGAACTTAGGCTGAGGGGAACCCAGTCAAAGTGCAAAGGACTCCAATAGCACATCAGTTGAATGGACAATGGGATAGAGCAGCACTAGGTACACAGAGTCATGTTGAGTCAGAGGTTATTTTACCATAAGAAGCGCTTAAGTCAGATCAGAGAGCAAAAGAGATTTATTAAACTAAGATTGCTGAGGGGGACTCAGAGCGTATTCTCACTGCCATGCAAGACATAAGGAAAAAAATCTATGTAGCGTCAATAAGCAAGATGAATGGGAACTGAGGAAGGGGTGATACAATGGATCTTATCAGAGAAGCCTGCCAGGCTGAATTTTTTTGCTTCAACTAGTGCTCATCGGTTTCTGGGGCAAAATCAAAACCAAAATACCAACCATCCATTAAGGTGGAAAAAAAGTGGGCATGGTGCAGCATTCATGCATGAGGATGACATGATAAGCTTTGCTCAGTTTAAAGGTAGTTTAGGAGGGTTGGTCCACAGAGGCAAGCACAGGAGAATCTGAAAGAGAAGTTGTTGCATTTAAAATGGGACCATTCAGCACACTCACTGTTGTGTAACTTGGGAAATGAAGAGCAAGGAAGATAATTTGAAACAGTCACACAAAGGAGGAAGTACAGCTGTTCTTGAAGTAACAAGGAAATTGAAGTGTCAGCTGGGGCATAGAGATGAGCAGTGGCCACTGGCCAGATGTGTTGCTGGTGTAACTGTTCCAGGTGCTATCAGCCAGGCTGCTGGAAATACATCTTTGGCTCTAGACTCATAACTTGATTTCATCCATGGAGAGGGAGATAGGCAATAAATAAAATAATAATTAATAATAAAGGACCGGATAAATTTCTGCATTATTCCTGTTGTACAGTGGTGCAACTCCATAGAATTCAGCAATACCTATAAAACCGAAGTAGCCAGTCGTGAATGAAATCCCAGTGTAGTTTTTTCTTAATCTCTCTATTTTAAAATTCTCAGTACTTTCATTTCCTATGTTTATTTATCTGACTTTTGCCAGAAAAAACCCCAAACTTCATTAAAAAAAATTAGTACACCCAAAAGAGACAAATGATATACATATTGAACAGTGAATGAGGAAGAGTATCCAACAGTCTGATCAATAAAGAGTAACCGCTGAAATAAGTGCTACAGAGGTCAGCATTTTCCCACTGTTAGCATACAGGTGTATGCCAGGAACTCTGTTTCCCTGTACTTCAGATGCTATGGTGTGCTAAATTTGGGTAAATGGTGACTTCTAATGACAACCAACGAATCTTACTTAATTCAACAGCCCTAGTCAAGTATGCGTCATAGCCTAAATTAAGGATGCATCTGTTATCATGGATACATTCTGTTCTCCCTAATTTTCATAGGCAACTGTGCCAGCATGTTTACAGGAAATGTTACAACATCTTCCTGCACCGAGAGAACCCAAAACAACCTATTTATCTGTGTTGACTACACTCTTGTTTAAGGAGAGGGTCACACTAAAGGCACCGGACTGTCAGTTTTCTTAGAAGATAGGACTCAGCATTGAACCCAAAACTGTGCACAAACTCTGGCGGCAAAAGAATCCTACTCCACAAGCCACCTTGACCCATCCTATGGGAGAAGAAGAGCAGCCCCAACATTCCAGCAGGAAGCAGGAGTCATTTCAGTTGCTCTGATGAAATAAATTCAGACCCAGGGAAGAAGTGCTTTGGCATCACTGTTTCTTGTTTGTGTAAATGGCAGGATTTGATGCAAATTATAAATGGCTTCCTTTCCTTCAGTAAACAAACGTTGGAATAATAGCCCAAGGAAACCAAAGCAAACACAGGTAATGAAGACTTTATCCTGACTCAGTTGAAGATGTCACCATTTTATCTCCCAGGTAATTAGGCTCTGCAAGCTTTTAATTTTACTAGTAAATGATTTTTTAAAAGAGAGAGTCAAGAAAACCAATGTGTTTGAATGTCAAGCATTGCCCACAATCACAACCTTCATGTAGTCTGAGCATTGCGGGTCCTTCAATAAAAGGAAGATCTAAAGGGGCTGTTTTTCAGTGGGTTACTACAGGGAGGATTTCCCTACAAAAAACAGGAGGACTTGGATGGGAAATCTGATTTAAAAAAAAGGAAGAGCAGCCCACCAGGTTGTAAATCCACAGCCTGGAAGGCGGAAAAAAGAAATACAGCGAGCGACTGAAGTGTCTGTAGCCGCAGTGTTTGTGGGTTAGACGAGAAACAAGCGCCGAGTGGAAAGGGGGGCGGGTGAAGGCAGGGGGTGGCTGGTGTGATTTGTTTGGTGATCGGAGCCAATAGAAAGCTCAGGCTTTGATGATATCCCCACGCAGTGCCTGAGAGGAGTCAGTGCTGAGCCTCCAGTGTTCCTTTCACAGCTGCACCAAAGCTCGCCTGAGACCCTGCAAAGCAAGGCGTGCTCCCCTCATTCGCAGCTCTTTTCAATTGAGGTCTTATGGGCATCTGCAGCCGCCTGGTTGAGCCGAAACTGAAAGCAGCAGCAGCAGTGGGAAATCACACTTAGTCACTCCATTGGATATATAATAACCTCCAAGACACGGGAACTGAAGAAAACCCCTCAGCTGGTTGCAGGTATGGAGATCATCATAGCTTAGTTACAGCAGAATTACTTGATGTTAGTTACTGCACATGCATAAGGTATTGTCATTTATTTTGCAAGAATTATTTTTTTCTTCTTAAAGTTCTACCATTTTTCTTCTCCTGTTTAGAAAGGAAGGAAAAATACACCTCACCTCTCATTTCATCCTGCAGATGTTGAGGAAACAACACTTGTGCCTGTATTAAATTTGCACCGTGCGAGAAGACTCACAGCACTCAGTGAAAAGAGCAGCTTGGAGCTTTTCCCCATTTTAAGTGATTCTGTGTGTGCAATAGGTATAGCCTTGTGAAAACGTGCCCAGCTTTTGCACATTCAATTTGAAATGATCTACCGTGCAAAGCAAGTAGCAGTGTTACTTTACAGTAATAGCTTAATATTTTCTCAGTATTGTGCTCACATGTCCTTCATGTGGTATGCTCCCATGAGGCATGTAACTAAATTAATATGAGCAAGCTATCAGGTGTCTCTAGTTCTAGGTTTTATTTTGAACAGCATTCTAAGATAACCGCATGGCTGAAAAACAAGAATCCTTTGGGTTTAAGTATCATGGAAAAAAAATCCCTAACTGGAACCTGTGCCCCTTCGTACCTTTCTTTGCTTTGGGTTAATTACGGTTTGTGATTATGAAACCCCATGAGGGATCAGCTCCGAGAACAAACAGTATTATTTTTTTTATATAGTCATGAGTTAGAAATACATATGCACTATTCTCCCCCCCACCCTCCCGCAAATGAGGATTATAATGTATTAATACAAACCCGTGTCTATCTCGCAGTGAGATCCTGCTTGATTATCTGATAAAGCAGTGGAAATATTTGCATTTCCATAGCTCTGACAAAATTGGAGTCTCGGATCTTCGAAAAAAATTGTAATGGCATTTGGCTGAGCGACTCCTATTTTTAGTACGGGTTTGTAAAAGTGATTATATAACTTTTATTTTGTCCTCTAAAAGCCACTAGAAATAAACAGCTTATAACAAGTTAAACCTTCTGTTTTCAAGAGGCCAAAAAAAAAAAAATCTGAAGTTAAAGTCCTGTTGAACTCAGTTGGATGAACTTCAGTTTTAACAGTTTAACTGTACAAATAACAGTGGAAAGAGTAGTTTTCTATAATGAAAACTTAGATTAGGAATCTAAACAATCCTGTTGAATAACAAGCAACAGGTGCAAGAACAAGCAGAATTCACTCACTGAGCCCTAATTAGCACTCTGCATATCAAACCACTTCAAGGCTACTGCATTCAAAGCCACTGTGAAGTCAACATCACTTCAGGCTCACTTACTTCCCACCAATGCATACACAGTGTATGTACTGTGTTTCTGAAGGGGATTTATTTTCTTCCTAGTGTCTAAAGCCAAGTAGCAAGTACTGTTCAAAATATTTGTTAAAGCTGTCTGCTGCTATTGATATTTATAGTTATATTTTTACTGTTAACCCTGAAGTATATTTCTTAGAACTCTTTCCTTTTTAAACATTAAAATTACAAAGAGGGGGGAAAATATTTTTGTAGCAAATGAAAAGTTAGATTAACAGAAGCCATGTTTAGCGGTCAGCATACTGGGCTGGAATTCAGGACATCCAGGTTCTGTTCCAGTTTGTGCCACAGACCTTGGGAAAGGGGCTTAACCTCTCCATGCCTCAGTTTCCCCATGGGAATAACACTCCCCTTCTACTTCTTCCATCTCAAGGAAGGGGGCATGGAAGATGCTGAATGCAGCAGGACCAGTGAGGCTTTGCAGCACATGAAAAGAGGGCAACTGAGGATGCTTAATGCTTTCAAAGTGTCCAAAGCCAATATGCTACGAGTGTTCTATATGTGCTAGAATAGAGGGGCTTTGGTGTAAAGACATGGACAGTGTATGCGTGACTTTGTAGATCTGCTGGCCAACCCCCCTATGTTGAGTTTGGAGGAGGAATGGGGTGGACTTTACTTCCCACAACCCTCATAGATTGCCACAGTAACCTCTTACACAATACTCAGTCACTTGGGCTTTGCACAAGGAAGAGGATTTATTTGTTAATGACAGTTAAGCACTTTGATATCTTCAGATGGAAGGTGCTATGGAAGTGTGAAGCATTCTGCAGTGGAGTCAAATCTGATCACAATGGAGATAGAAAAGATGCACAAAGGGAAAATCCATTAACCTGCAATGCAGGATGTAGCCCCCTGTATTTCAGACTGATACATTCCGTCACTGCAGGTGCCCCAAGTCACACTTCCATCCCACTGTAAAATCTCCCTAATTTGCAATGTTTATTATTTTAGAAGGGATTTAAACTATTTTGCTTCCACTGCATCAGATGGAAAAGATTTGAATGAAAAAAAAATCTCAGATGTCTACTGAGCATCCAGGACAATACTGACTAATGGTGACCAAGGCTAAATCCATATTCCAAGGATAGAATATATGAAGGTGTAAACCCACTATACCCAAATAAACTCCATTAAAAAAACCACAGCAGGAGAAAATTATTTACCAACACGTTGTGGATTCCCTTGGTGCTATAGTTAAGAATCTGCAGGAAACTCAAAACCAAATTCTGTGGATCTATGGCTGAATTCAGGGAGCTACATACATCCCTTTGTGGATCAGGATCCCACTATTCTCCTCCAAAACAGCACAACAGGATTATACATAATGGTTCCATTTGCTTCCTTATTACAGCTGCACATTTGGGGGAGTCAATGTAGGTCAGACTAGCATAGAGCCGTAGCAACTTGTTGCAAACTCTGGGCTCCCTTCCCAGAGAGCATGGCTACCCCCTGGGTCTTGCTCTACTGCCCACAGAGCCATAGGCGCCAACTCTGTGGGTGCTCTAGAGCAGTCATTGGGGGGGAAAGTTGGTGGGTGCTCTGCACCCACCGGCACCTCCCCCTCTCCCCACCCCGGCCCAGCTCTCCTCTGCTTCCTCCCCTGAGTGCACCACTGCCTCTTGCTTCTCCCGCTCTCTCCCAGCTATTGTGCTGCAAAACAGCTATTTCATGTGTCAAGACTTAGCGGGGGAAGGGAATGTGGTGCACTTGGGGGAGGAGGTGGGGCCTGAGGTGGAGATTTAGGGAGGGGCCCAATAGGGAGATGAGGGAAGAGTTTGGGTGGGGATTTTGGGGCAGGGGTGGAGTGGGGGCGGGGCTAGGGATGGAGAGAGTGCGTGCACCCACCGGTGCCGACAAAAGTTGGTGCCTGTGCACAGAGCCACGAGGTTAGCAGAACAGGTGCCTGCAGCTGTCACAGATGCCTTTTTCATATTTCCTGTCCCACTTCTGCACACCTGTCTCTTCCCTCTGCTAAAAGGGGAGAATTTGCCATGAATTACTCTGTTCTATGACTTTAGATGCATTGTCTGGCAGCAAGTAAATCTGCTAGATGATGAGCAATACAATAAGAATATATTTGAACAGTGATGTCCTGTAGATGTTTGTCTTGGGAGTGTAAAAATAGATGTTGGGATCATGAGTGGAAGACTGATTTAAGTGACTCTTTGTTTTTGCTTGTCATCTTTAGTCCCCATAGCCAGTGGTAGAAGGTTCACTGCTTTTTAATTATATTCCTGTCCCGCCTTTGTGCAAGATCCTGCTGTTGAAGAGAGCTGGTGAGAGGGTTGTTTTTTTTTATACACTTTTGTGATTTTTTTTTTTTTTGGGGGGGGGGGGTGAAAAATCTAACCCAACAAATATTGGCCCAAACCCAAAATATCAATTTGGAAATGTTGGGAAAACTTGACAGAACATGGAAAATTTCTATTCAGAAATGTGGCATGATGCCTGTTGAAAGTTAACCTTGGTTGCCTCATGCCTCCCATTCTATCCCATAGTCCAAGATCCTTAGCTGGGCTATGTCATCCATGATGCGGCATGACCTCCCTTTCTGAGCTGCTGCAGTGCATTGTGGGGGTTCCTGGCTGTAGCACATCATGAGAGATGTAGTCTGATTGCAGAGCGTAGACCCTAGTGGAGAATTGGTGTCATGAAGTATTCCGAACAACGACTCCCACAAGGCAATGTGGTGACGTTTCAGATTTGAAAAATTTCTGTTTTCAGTATAAACCTAAAACATTTTGGTTTTGAGGTATTTGTGATCTTTTTTAAAAAAATTAAACTAGATATTTTCACCAAAAATTGACCAGCTCTATTATTAGGGGACCAAAATCCCATTTTAATTCAGCGGCAGAGGACAGCTGTTGCACTGCAAAATAGTGGGTATAGTCTTTCCTTCAAAATGTCTAAATTGTAGATGCCATGCATATATCCTCTGCTATTCTCAGGTGTAAGCTGTATAGGTAATGCTGAGATGTCAGTGCTGAGCTTCATAGTTGCCCTGAGAATTCCAGAATGACTGTACTGACTATTCCTAGTAATCATAATTCAGTGATTGCAAAATCATAGACATTCAAGATGAAACAGCTCTATGACTAGAGATCATCTACTCCATTCCCATTGTTCTCAAAATTGCTGCAGCCTGCTTCAGAAGAGAGAGACCAACCCACTGTGCTCTCTTATAGGAACTATTTCTTTTTCCATTCTTGTAGTGTTAGTCTGCTTTGCTGCTGGTGTATGAAAACATAACACAATCTACATTTCAATGTCATAAATGGTGTAGTTACCTCAGCTATCCTAGCAAGACTATTCCAAGCTATTTCCATAGAAAGCCCACTGTTTGTTCTTCCCTGGTTTGACCCCCCCCCCCTCTTTTTTTTTAACATTGGTCTTTACAAGAGTGAGACAGTGACAAATGCAAATTATTGCTAAGGTACTGGAAGATTTAGCACAGTCTGCTTTCCCTGGATACTACATCACCATTGTTGTTAATTTTAATATGTACATCGTTGTCGTCTTCAAAGAAATGAAATAAGAAACTCCTCTGCCATTTCAGATTATTTTAATATCAATATATAGGAAACATTTATTTGAAGAAATTCATCCAGTTGTAAGGAAAATCAGAGGAAATTTAAAATTCTGATAGATCCTAGTACAGTAACCCTTCTAAAGATCAGTTATCTCAGGTTATATCATACTAAGAAAGCAGTTCTAAAGTTCAGAAATGAGGATAATTGAAATACTGTAAGAAAAGAAAATGCAGTATTTACCCCCAAAATTTCTCTTCTTGAAAACTGCTTTCTCTAGTGTGTGGTCGCCAAAGCCCAAAGATAACGTTCATACTATAGACTTATCAGCTTTAATGCTGCACTGCTATCTTCTCTTATAATTTATTTAAACAGTGAGGTGAAAAAGAACACAGAGAACACCCAAGATCTCATGCAAAATGCTTAGTTGACTTTGTCTTGTACAAACATTGTTGACGTGAAAAATATTATTCAGCCCAGTGCTAGAACCGTGATTCTGAGGTCTAAGGGAACTTAATCTTATAATCTATTGAAAACTAGCAGCCTTTCTTTTTGTATGGAGTTCCATCATGGATTACAACCCTGAGTTATCCACAATGGTACCTTGCTATAATAATAGCACTTAAGGATAGTAAAGCAATCTCTGATATTTTGCTTTAGCGCTAATGAAAGATAAACAGAAGTGTTGTCAGTGTACTATAGAAATAATCCTGAGAAGAAACAGTTTTCCCTGGTAAGGCCAAATCTTACTTCCAATGAAGCCAAAACCAGTTGGATTGAAATGAAGCAGAATCTGCTGCCCATAAACATCAGGACGCTGGCCAGTCTCCATGATATCTGGAAACTAGCTATGTTAAGATTTTAGTGAGCAGGTCAGAGAGGGGTTGTTTCAGAGGAGGCAACAACTCCTATACAAAATACATGCCAACCTAGCTTCTGCTGACTGATGCCTTCAGTCCGGACATGTGCTTCTTATATGACGCACTTCCTTTGTGCCAGTTTCTGACTTATTAATGCACTGAACACCAGCAGCTGGGCATCAGGTCAGAATGCTGGTCCTAGGAATAAGGAGGTGTGTCAAGTGAAAATATAATAAAATATACACACATTATTGTTTAGATCCATTAATCAGCCACATGGTTTTTATTGGGGAAATTATCATTCAGATTTGGATTAAATGTATCCTTGGTGAAAGCCTATTACAGTTAGACTCATTTTAGTCAAAAATAGCAGGGAGACCAGTGAAAATGCTGGCAGTATGCAGTATTTGTTGCCTAAACCTTCTCTTTTCTAAAGTGATTCCCTCTCATTGCCAGATCACTTAGACCAGGGGTGGGCAAACTTTTTGGCCCGAGGGCCACATCGGGATTCCAAAATTGTGCTGCGGACCAGGTAGGGAAGGCTGTGCCCACCCACTTCCTGCCCCCTGACTGCCCCCTTCAGAATCCCCCACCCCATCCAACCCCCCCCCCCCCGCTCCTATCCACCTCTCTGCCCCCTGAGAGACCCCTGGGACTCCCATGCCCTGTACAACGCTCCCCCGTTCCCCATCCCCTGACCATCCCCCCTCAGAACCTCCACCCCATCCAACTGCTCCCTGTCCCTGCTGACTGACCCTGGGACCCTCTGCTTCTTATCTAACCCCTCCCCGGCCCTGGCCCCCTTACGATGCCACACAGCATGTCTGGCTCCACATGGCCCTTGGGAGCTAGACACGCTGCCCTGCAGGAGTGTGCAGCACCGTTGAAGCCATGGGCCAGAGCGCTGCCCACATGGCGTGCTGAGGGTGCGGGGGAAGCCTCCCCAGCTGGGAGTTTGGGGGCTGGGCAGGAGGGGCCCGCGGACCGTAGTTTGCCCATCTTGACTTAAACAGTTGAGCACATGCAACCCTTCATCAGAGACTGAAAAGTCAAAGGGAGAAGAATAGCTTTAGATCATGGACACTGTAGTCCAAATTCATCTTACCGTCTTAAATGAAATGATACCAGGTATGAATTTAGGCATTGTTTAAAATTCTAAGATAAATTCCACCTTTATCTATCAGAAATTCATTCTAAACTATGAGAGATTTTAAATACAAATAGGACCATAATAAATCCCTCTTGTCTTCCTTCATTTAAATATATCCCTCTTCTCCTCGTGTTTCTTCTTTATAGGGCAACATTGAACAAAAAGCTTTGTCACAGGCTGCTCTATATGACTGGATATGGAATTTTGACAAGGTGCCAATTATTATTCTTTAATCCAGGTATAGCGCTTCTAGTTAGAGCATGTTGACAATTTCCATGTTTCTGTCGTTGCCTTTAAAAGTATTGGACATATTAACACAATCTGGAATACTTACCAAAAATAATCACTCTGTTCTTTGTAAAAAGCGTCTTGGGTTTTTTTGGTTTAAAATGTGATATTGTCTAAACATTAAGTTTCTTTGGAAAAGAGCGTATTGTGCCATTCCAAGTCAAGCCACATTCTGTGCTCACGGTTTTGTTTCAGACAAATATGATATTACAGGCAGAATGTTACCATTGTGTGCCAGAGCGCGGCACAGTGTTTACTATAAGAGGATTAAAGGAAATCTGAAAGTCAGGACTAGCTCAGTAGGAAATTGATATATGTACATTATACTTGCAGGGACACTCTGCCCAGCTGTATTAGGAAATTCATCATTTTATTTATTTAGCAGTTCAGACTTTATCCTACTAACAGATATGCTATCCACTTAAAACTATGCCAGACTTTAAAAGGTTTAACAATATAAACGTGATTTGCAGCATCTGAAGTATTATCCTGGCATAGCTCTCTCGTGTGTCTTAGAATTAGCACCCTCATACAGTATACTTACAATGCTAGAAAACTCTAGCTTACGGATCTTGTTGCTCTCTATAGACTGTGGTTTAATTCCTGGCAATGCTACTTGGGTCAAGGATTGTTGCCACAGTCGTAAACAACAATTTTCAGAATCTGAATAAGCTAGACTAGGGTGTAGGTCTTTGGAAAAGATTTCCTGGAGGAAGCAGGAACAGCAATCTATCTCCAGATCCACAGACTGTTGGCAGGCTGTTAAGTTGGGAAGCAATGGCTGTCCAGCCTTGTAGTTATTAATGATTTGTTTATTTGTCCAATAGCCAATATGTGAAAAAGAGAGTGAATTCTAAAAGAAGGATAAGGCCATAGAATTTGTTTTCTATTCTCAAATGTATAGTGTTAAGTCAAATTTGAGAATCAATAAAATGTGATTAGGTAAAATTCCTCAGAAATGTCCCGCATAACTTCCTACATACAAATCAATGGTGATGGGAATCCAGAAACAAGATGACTTAGCAGTTGTACTAATGTAGTATTTATGTAGTGCTTTTTCATCTCTTCCCATTCCACCCTCCCCATGACCTTGACCTTCACAAATTCAGTAAACACTTATTGCTAAGTACTCAGGTTGTCAATGGGCCTTCCCAAGTAGTAAGCACTATTGTAAAGGACTGTAGAATGACTGCAGGATGAAGGCATTAGTACACACAGGAATCTCCGCCATAAGGTGATTATCTAGAAAAGCAGCAGCAGCCAGGCAGACTACTGGTTCACAGTGTATGCACTATGTAATGGTGGAGAAGGCAGGAGAAGGGAGATTTTTTTGGCTGATGGACAAATCCCTACTCTTATGGACAGTGCCATAGTCTTTTTAATATCCATGTATAGCAGGCAGGAACCTGGTGGGTGTTTTTTAAAGCTCTATTCTGAAAATTCCACATGCCGCAAATTGCATGGAAATCCAGGATCTTCCTTGGAGAACCTGGCCTGAAGAGACCTTCCTCAGTCTCAATAAGTCATTTGTACTAAAGAAGAAGAATAATCTGATCTAGTCTGAGTTCCATGCTCACCTGAAATAGATTCTGGAGATATGCAGAATCTTTGGCTAGAGATGATTTTCCCCCCGTGAAGGTGAGGTTCTGGCTATTGATTCACTCTGACTCTGATCTAGGCTTTCTTGTCACAGTGGTTGTCAAAATGAATGGTGTCACACTGGTAGCTTTGTAGAACTCTGGGCCATCAGAGAGGCTGCTAGTGGAGATTGGAGGACTCACTTTAAGATATATATATTAATGAGATTGCTGAGATGAAGACAGAAATGTTGTTTTCTGGAACTTGTAGGACCATATTTTCTAGTGCTCCACACCTGATGCTCTGAATGAGGACAGTTGGGTGCTGTGCACGTTTGAAAATCTGTATATCTAATGTGGGAACATAAACAGGAGATGAGGGGGCCTGAGCACTTCAGAAAATCTGGCCTGTGCAGCTTCACCTGCAGATTAAAAATATAGGCAGCCACAGGTTTCTTTGATTATGATGGAGTGCTTCATATTTGAACTTTTTTGTATGACTGCATTTTCAGATTAAATATAGGAATGGCTGCAGTCTGCTCCATTATGTGCAAATTGCAACCCAAGGCTCCGGCACCTTGCCAGTTCTGTTCCTCCATTTGAACAAAACTGGAGCCTCTGGCTTTATTTACTCATAACTACATGTTTAGCAGTTGGACATGGTTGACAAAAGCTATTACTGTTGCTGAATGGATAAGGCATAAGGCACTAGAGATATTAGTCCAATTCTTTTTTTTTAATAATAGAATTCAGGCATCTTCAAAATCTCGACGTGTATTAACTACAGCATTTCCCACACCGCTATTGGCAGAAAAGCCTACACAAAAGTGACAGATGATTTGCATCTGATGAAGTGGGTTTTAGCCTCTGAAAGCTTATGCCCAAATAAATGTGTTGGTCTCTAAGGTGCCACAAGTACTCCTCATTGTTTTTGCTGATACAGACTAACACGGTTACCACTGTGAAATGATTTGAGTTTCTTCAATTTTTAGATGTGCATAGGGAGACACTTGAAAGGAGTCCATTTTTACAGGAAGTGCTGAGCACCCACCCATCAAGTCTTTCAAGATGGACACCAAAAATTGAGGGACCCAGAATTACAAGTAATGTTCAAAAAAGGTAGACCAAAAAACTAGATGTGAATTGCTAGCACATGGCACATGAGGCTAAGACCACAAGGCATGTGGTGGTTAGTAGTAGTCGTCCTCATGTCCACTTTCACTTACCTCCGTGATATAAACCTTCAGCTTTTACTAAACCATTTGGCTTTCAGGGATCATCTACCATTTCTGTGCAATTAAGCAATTGTGCTGTATGCTAATGTTGCATAGTGAGGTACATGGGTAGCACTGGAGTTAGCGCTGCTTGTCTGATGTACCACGTATATCAGTCAGCAGCAAAGTTGTTAATAGGTAAGAGACATCCTAGAGCAAAGATTTATTCCAAGTGTTGAACATTTTAAGAATGAGCAATGATGATATTTTCCTTGTTATCTAAGGCTCCAGTCCTGCATCAAGTCCTGCATTTTCCAGTCCTGCATTTTCCTATAGCAGTGTGGAATCTGAACCTCAGAAAGATTGTGTGGCTAAGGCAGAGTGCTGAAACATGGAAGCCTTGGGCTTTATTCCTTGCTATACTATAGACTTATTGTGACCTTGGGAAAGTAATTTATCTTTTCGTGGCTAGGATACAATCCCCATTTTACAGATGAAGAAACTATCTTCTAGAGACTCTGTGAAGCTAAATTTATTACTGTTTGCAAAGCATTCTGAGACCCTCACACAGAAGACACACTCTAGAAGTGCAAACTCCTACTACGTCTCTGAAAACCACATTATTGATGAGCGGAGTTGCTATGAAGAACAGTAACATGGGTTCAGAGGCCTAGGCATGGAAGCTATTAGGTAAGGACAAATCAAAGATTAGCTTGATCAGATTTTCTGAACAACAAAACAGGTTAATTCTGTGATTTTTGTTTTGTTTTGTTTTGTTTTAATATAACTTAATGAGTTGCCCTCCAAAGAACAAACATTCTGGTCCCTTCTAACATCTAATATGTCATTAGTCATTTAAAAAAAAAAGACATTCCATATTATCATCTACTTGTTAATTGATCACTACAATGGGGTACGTAGAACATACAAATTGGTAGCCACAACCTGGTAGGTAGATGTAAAAATGTTTTGATTTACTAAAAAGTTTAGAAGTCTGAATATCCTTGCAAATTTGTCAGGTTGCTAAACATACTGGATAAATGTCATCCCTTTGCGGAGGGCAGGAATAATGTCTGTATATCCCTTAAAACCCATTTATGCGCTATGTTGAAGAATTAATTATTTAAATTATGTATTTGGCTTATGATGGACCTAAGCACAGTAGAAACTTTCTTCCACTGTGTACTGATCTATGTACTGATCTGCACTTCTCTATTATTAAGTTGTTTCTGATCAGATGTAGTCCAACTTTTCCATTGTAGTTTGTCCTCAGTAGTCACCTATAAGATGCTTTTTTTTTTTTTGTGCTATGTTAAGTAGTACTAATATCAAATTCTCTGTGGTTTTGGTGATGATATATAACATTAGTATATAAATTGGGAATAAAAGTAATTGTTTTTAATGAACTAATGTATAGTGTTTCATCTTAATTGCAGGACATTTATACTTCACAAGTATAAATTTCCGCAAAATAGGGAAGTAAAAGGAAACTCCCAACTGACCATATTGCGTAGAAACAGATATAACTTTTGAAATCTAAAGCACATTCACCCCATAGCAGCTATGTAGAAGCTCAGAGTTTAATAGGAATTGTGCTGCTGTAAACTGATGGAATTTTTTCAGATTTACATGGATTTATTGCAGATTTATACTCGTGTGAGACTCGAATCTAACCCCGCAGTTGCTTGAGACCAGCATAGATATTTTGAGACATGAAGTTGCCCAGTGAAAGCTGTCATAAGTAGAGGTAGTCGAAAGAGCTGAAATTAGCACTTCTGAACTTCATTCTTTGAGTCATTTATTGTAAGATAAATGCACTTTCTGCTCCATGCAAATTAAGATGAAAAGGCATTTTATGGATACACTTCAGACTAGTCATACTATGTTCCTTCTGGAAATCTCAGAGACTGTTTATTTAAGAGGAGGTTAGGAAAATTCAAGGGACACACACTTGTCCAAAAATGTACTTTGTGAGAAACTCTTTTACAAAAATCAAGATCAGCAGAACTGTTTCAATTTTTTTAAAAATTCAGATGGCTTTTTTTAAGTTAATGACATTCTCTTGCAGTATCAGTGCCTGAGAGCCAGAAAATTAGTTGAAAATAAATCTAAGCCTTGCATTTTTAGACAAATGAAAATAAATAGAAATGCAAAAAATAAACAAATATGAAGAGAGAAAAGCAAACTTGGTTTTTTTACAGTTTTAACATTCTACGGGGCTATTAGAGAATGCATTTATATACCAGTATGATTTTAACCTGAGGCTGTGCTTTTTGCATTTTAAATAAAATAAAACTACTCCACGCACTCAATCACTGAGCTCTTGATTCAGAGAGACATCCTAGCTGAATACATTCCCTAGGAAATACCTGCTAGCTGCCACTCACTTGTTTGTTTCAAGATGTGTAGCTCTAAGTGGGTATATAGATTGAACCACATCTAAAGATATGCCAGTTCCCCTGTGGAGAGATTGGGGGAGGGAGAAGAGGTATATCCACCATCTGCCATTAGCTCACCATTACTTATTAATATACATTTGATGAGGAAAATGAAGTGGGATTCATTACTGAGAGGGCCTGCTTGGTTAGTGTGGGAAAGGAAAACTAACTCAGTTTTAGTTGGTAATAGATTTCAAATGGAGTGAGCTTTGGAAGTATTAATTGTGTGTTTAGTGGCAGATGAGTCAATAGTGAATAAGTAACTTTATCCGTTAGGGATGATTTAGCTTTGTCACTATTTCATAACCTTCGTCCTCATGCTGTGTTGAGACAGAGACTCTGTTTAAATCCTTTCGTGATGTGCAACTATTTTCCTGATACTGAGTCACAGTTAGGGATGGCCAGCTGAAATAAAAGGAATGTTGGGCAGATTTTTTTTTCCCCTCTGCTTTTCAGACTGGAACTATTTGTGTTGGATAATAACTGCAAAGAGGCTGGTTGTACATATATAGCTTTCACTAGCTCCTGTTACAGGGGTACTTTCTGATACTTCCTAATAGCTTGGATCTTGGCTACCTTCCCTGTCACATTCCTGTTGTTGTTTTTGTTATAGGATTAGAACCACATTGTATTAGAGAATTGAGCAGGAAAATATCACCACCAAAGAATCATTACAACATCGCCACTCAGTCTGGGTCACCTTCCCCTATCAGCTTACTTTGTTTACTTAAAATGTGTCTATTAGCCCTGCCTTCCGTGTGTGTCTAACTTCTAATAAAGGCTCCATATGTGGATAACTTCACCAAAAGAGCCTGATTGCTTTTGTGAGGACACAGAATCCTCAATATTCCAGACAGATGCATTTTGATACTAGCACGTCCTCTGAGCAATGCGTAAAGGCTCTATTTTATGTCTGAGGTGTTGCATAAGACTGGACAGTGAGGGGATGCATGAAACTGAGCAGCACATAAGGAGCCTTCTTTCCCTTTCTCTTCTCCCTCCCTGCCCCCCTCTTTTTTCCCCCACTTTGCTGTCCTGCACAGATTTTGGGCTAGTGAGCTGAGACGGAACAGTGACTGAAACATTCGAGTGCTAGCCTCAGATTCAGCTGCCTGCTCTGCTAGAGGCTTCTTGTGTCGTCATGGACACGCCAGTTAGGCCCAGATTTTTAGAAGTATTTGTGTTTCTCCACCCAGTGCTGCAAAGTCGTAAGTGATTCGAATGGCACAGTCCCATTTTCAAAAGTGTCTTTCAGTGACACGTGGGTTCCGAAGTGCTTAAGTCACGTTTGAAAATGGGACATAGCCATCTATGTGATTTAGGGCACATCTACACTACAGCCCTAAGTTGACCTATATTAGGTCAATTTAAGGCCACCACAGTAATTTTGTGGTGGCTGATGTCCACGCTGCTCTCCTTCTGTTAGTGGTGCATGCTCTCACCAGGAGCACTTCCAGCGACTGAAGAGGGGCAGTGTGGGGAACTGAGAGCCCAGGCTCTCAGCTCTGTGCCGCTCACTGCCCAGAGTCTAGCTGGCTCTCAACATGGCGGGAGGCGGGCAGTTTCTGGGCTTCTCACCTCCTGGCTCCTAGCTAAGAGAAGGGGGGAAGGAAGAGGAGGGGAGGCAGCAGCCCAGGCTTCCCTAAGTGCAGAGCCTCCGGGCAGCAGCCCGGCTGGGAGTGGGGAAGTGGGTATCGCTGGGCTCTAGCTGCCCAGCTTTCTTCTAAATCTCCTGTCTCCAGCATGGAGCCGCGAAATTGACAAGACGGCCGACAGCGAATGTAAATAATGCAGTATCTCATACCTCCTGTTAATTGTGATGAAAAATACATCCATAGCCTGCTTTGAAAATCCCAACCATAGTTCTTTGGGACACATCCCTAATTTAGCTCCCTTATTATACATAAAACGTGTGTGTGAGAAGAGTCTTTCAGTACCCCATTGCCATTTGCAGCAGAGTTTGAGTCCAGCTGCTTGTTTCTTCACACTCACAACTGACTAACACAATAGTTCTGAATCCACATTTTATCTCAGAGACATGAACAAAATTCTTACAAGTGGTTTAACCCAGTGTTGAGAGAGTATCATGAGAGCTTGGATGATGTGGTTGGTCACTACACCTCCCCAAAGTAGAATGTCTTTATATTTTAATCTTACATTTTGCCATGGTTTATTTAAGAAGATTTCTATTTGAAATGTTTTCTCTTTACATTCTATATTTCAGAAAAAGACATACATTTTTTTTGAATTTTACCCATATGTACTGTACATACTGTAGACAGGATATTGTGTATTCACAGTATGCTCTACAAGATCATACACATTTCCATTCATACCCACGTGCATGCCAGTCTAAATGTTTTTAGCTGTGAAATATGTAGTTAATTTTTTTTAGCCTCTTGAGGCACAAGAAATAACAAAAGTTGTTTTGTTGAAGAAAGGACATCAAAGAGTGAAATGAATATATTTCTGACATGTCTATATTATAGTTTTATGTTCTTTAGAAAGCTTTTAAGTATAATAGATGAAATATCTTTTGGACCATTACACTTGTATTCGTTTTCATAGTATTTGAACTAGTAGAAGATGACTGTTTCAGGCTTTGTTTTTTTAAAAAAATCCCTTTATAGATTAAAAAATAGAGGCCCTGATTCTCAATTGCTCACTTCCTATGGTGAACATAGGACAGAGGAGACAAAAGTGGTTTACATCATCTTTGCTTTCCCGATATTCAGGAGAAGCCAGGGTCAGCCTAGCCCCAGTTGTAAGTTAAAGCTACTCTGACACCGCTTGCCTTGGCTGTGTACAAGTTCTTGGAAGTAGAGAATTGGCAGAGCACATAGTAGTCTGGCCATGCCTCCTTCCTGCATTGGCCTGCTGTGACATTCCCAAATTGAATATTTCATTTTGGGTCAGTTCAACGTTGACCTGTATGTACCAGAGCTGCCACAATGCATCATGGGAGTTGCAGTTCGTGCACCTCATCCCCCTTGGGTATAGGCTTGATTCCTGGGGTGGACCACGGCTCCCATGATGCACAGCGATAATGGATCTCTCATGGTGAGACACAATGGTTCAGGCAGAGGAGAGGCTGTTCTGTATCCTCGGAGATGTCCATCTGGGGAGCCCAGCCCCAATGAAGGAGATGGGGGCAGGAGGTACCCGATTTACAGATACCAGGAGGCTGCTTGCTGGGCTCCCCAAAATGAAATATTTTATGATTTTTCCCAAAAGAGAAATGAAAAATGTTCCTGTGGAAAATTTCAATTTTGGAGAAACCACATAACTGTTGGAGATCCATCCCATTCCATATTTACATTTTCTCCAGGGATGATGAATCTTATTTATTTGTATCTCTGCTCCCCAAAGGGACTTTTATTAGCTCAGGTGTAATTTCAGGTCACATAAGGTTTGTTTGTTTGTTTGTGATGAGTAAGCGAACTGCTTACTTATGTAGTAGCAGAGGCAGCTGATGGGTAGTGGTGGCGGTAGTGTTGCCTCCCCAAACTGTATGTCACAGGGATAACATGTGAGGGGAAACAGACTTCTCCCTTCTATTTGGCCCTGCTTCCTCCCCAAGGAGGAACATTAGGTGTCGGGAGAGGGGGGCGAGCAGTGACGCCAGGTGCTTTGTGTGTCCAGTTCAGTTTCCCTATGTGAGCTGCTTAAGAAGAGGATAGGAGAGAAGATCCTGATGCCTCACAGCACAGCCCAGGTGGGGAAACTGATATGGACACACAGAGCGCCTGATGCTGCTGCCCACCACCCCAGTCCCCTATAGGGTTACCAACTTTGAAATGCAATACAAATAAAAAAAGGCATCCCCCACCACAAGGCAAGATTGTGGCAACCAGAATCACAAGGCAACTCGGCAACTCCCCACCTCCCCAGTAGTCACTCATAATATCTAGCGAGAGAACGCACACTGATAAGATGAATCACACGTCTTCTTGCTCTCATATGGCTCAAACCTTCTTCCACACGCGCATGCAGTGCTCTTGCGTGTTGCTGGGCAGCTAGCTGCAGTATTTTCAGCCGTTTTGATCTGATTTTGCTTTCAACTGTGGAAGTGGGAACACTGCAGCATCTTTAACAGAACACAGAAATCTTTAAGATTAGCTATCCCAGTGCATTGTGAAAACAATGCAAATGTTTAGACTCGTGTTAAAAATAAACCAGGCAAATTAAATTATTTTTCTGGCAAATCCGTTTAAAAAAAAAAAAAAATCCTCAGTCAGGCCAGTCCAGTGCTGGCTAAGAGATAACCCTAGCCCTCTAGGGGACACATAAGTTTGTTTTTTTTGTGAGGGGGCAAACAGCAATGCCAGGAGCTCTGTGAGCTCAGGTCATTTTCTCCATGTGGGCTGTGTAAAGTGCGGGCAGGAGAGCAGCTCCCGACTCTACAGCAGAACTCCAGCCATTACAATCGTAGTAGCCTAGAAAATAAGCAACTTGCTCCAGAAACACCAACATCTAGATGCTGGGGCCACATTCTAAGCAGCACTGGCAATATTGTGCAGTGAATATGAGCTGCTTCCCAAGCCTCTTTGCAGTGTACAGGATTGACTGTGTCAAGCCCGGGTGAGAAACAGTGAACAGGAAGGTTAAATGTGAGTGGAATGTGCTTAGGCAGATGAGCAAAGGGGACAGACTTCAGCGATGGATTTGTTTGATGTGTGCATTGCATGTTTATGTATCTCTAAAACCATGGACACATGATTTAGTTACATAAAAGTGCTTGGTTCTGTTTATTCAAGCATTTGTTTTTATTTTTATTTTTTTTAATTTGGTAGCTGGTAAACATGGAAAATGATGATGAAGTTAAAACAAAAAATTTAAGGGGGATTAAATAATGCATGTAAACTTATTTCTGATTTTAAGTACCACTAACAAGTGTATACAAGTGTATCCAGAAGTTAGACCTATATTCATAACAGTATTTCGCTCTTTGCCCTCCCAAATATAGAAATAAAACTACAGCTAAGAACTGTGGTAGGTTAATACTGTTACTGATCAAGGAACTGGAAGACCAGAGGCAGATATGTGCAAGTATAATGATTTTTATTAAGAGGAAAAAACTTACAAGCTGCGTTTTTGCAAATTATATTAAGAGTCTGATTCTGTTCTCACTTCTCCTTGCACTAGTTTCACATTGGTTTCAATGAACTTATTCTTTATTTACATGGGTTTAAAGCAGTCTTGGTCCTTATGTATCTAGTTCTGAAATCTGCTTCTAAAGAAAGGACTAAACAAAATTCCCTCACTTAGATCCCAGTTCAGGAAAGTATCCCTATTCAACAAAGCACTTAAGTACATGCCGAACTTTAATCCCGTGTTTAAGCCCCATTGACATCAAGTTCATCATAATTGAGTATATGCTCAAGTGCTTTCCTTAAAGTGTAGTTATACACTGAAAACCTAACGATGTGAAAATAGCATCTTCTTCTTCCCTTCTGTATTTAGAATTATAGTTGGCATTTTGCTCACTTGACTAGAAATGTCTGTAGCTGTGGTAGAGATGTGCTTTACAATGCAGCTAAGAGTGAGCAGGATTCTATGAGCAGGATCCCCACCAGTAGCCTCCACTAGTATATAAGTATATAAGTTCACTTATTCATCACAAAAAAGCAAACCTTAAAATTCTCCTGGGGATACATTTGACTAGTTACAACTATAAAATCTCTAGTTCTGGTGACATGTGAACCAGAAGGAAGCTAGCTTGGCTTTCCAATCTCAGGATATTTTTACATGGCCAGTAACAGAGAAGTCACTGTAAATTGAACAGATTTGGCATGGAGAGCAAATGAATATGGGACCCCATGCTGATACTTTTAAAGTCCCTTTTCAGAGCAAAACCTGACCTAAAGTCTCTTCAGGTCTCAGCTGCTGAGCAGCGGGGTGTGTCACTTCTTATTTGTCCATTCACCATGCCCCATCTTTCCTCTTGTGCAGGACAGTCTCTAAAATCCAGGTAATTACCAACATCAAGTCATAACAACATGAATACGGCACCAATAAAAAAAAAATGTAACACTGGCCATGTAGTGACATAAACTGTCCCCATCCATTGCTATGTCCTGCTTCGCTGATGGCTCCCATGGTGTTGGCTGTCAGTGATGATGAAGGCAGGTGTCTCTCCTGGTATAGTAGCTGTATATTTGTTAATGAAACTTCAGTAATGCCAGGACAGGTACAGCATGGGAAGGAGCCTTGAAAGCTTCCACTTCATACCACCTCTTCTTGAGGTGAGAGCTGCATCCCTGAAGTGAGAGGAGGTAGTTAACCATTCCCATTCAATTCCTATTTCCTAGCCTGTCTGCCAAGGATTTCCATCATAGTGATGATGAGCTCTTTTTTGAGGTACTATAGACACTAGTCCCCTAGAAACACACCTGCGACCGCCATCGAATATCACAGACTAAACCCCCAGGCTTAGTGTAGGTCCTTGTCATTCAGTGCCACACACATAGGACATTTCATAATATCAGTTAATTAAACACAAAATATGGGCTTTATTTGATGGTGTGCCCCTTTGAAATGGGACCATTTGAATATGTTGGAATTTGGAGAAAATTAGAGTTAATCATCACTGTCAGGAATTTAAAATTGATTTTAAAAGGTAGGAAAAATAAATACTATAAAGTACACCAAAGGTGTAATCCTGCTCTCACAGAAATAAATTGCAAAACTCTCATTGAGTTTAGTAGAAACAGGCTGAGGCCCCAAAGATTAGGAATTTGCTAGGCATTTTGTCATCGTCAGGGTGAGATCCATATTTAATTGGCAGCCTTTGCTGAAAAGATGATGTAGATGAAGAACTTTTCCAGTGTTTTAACCTTTAGAGCAGATTTTGCGACATGCTACAGAAGAACTCTGACATAAATATGCAAAGGGAAAGTGACTTTCTATTTTGTTAAATATAGAATTTGCATCTGGCCCAGATGCATCTGTTTGGGGTCTTGGCTTTTTTACTGTAAAATACTGGCATTTAGAAATACCATATCATGTAATTAATATCAATTAAAGCTTCTTACACTACTTTTCAGTCTTTTTGTTCCTTGCTTAGGCTGTGGGAGGAGAACACTGGAGGTAGAAGAGGAAGGGCTGATCAAAAGTACAGCAAAATGCTTCTTAATTGCTCTGTGTCCCAGGATATACTTGTTGAGACATTTCAGCTGCAAGGGAAAGGTGCAATTTGTAAGATCACTATAAGGCACAGTTTAAATTCAGTTACAGCCTGGAACTAAAGGTGATAAAATCCTTAGAGCTGTATGAAGATATAATTAGATGCAAAGTACAGCTAAATAGATGTTCTCCCACCTTCAACTTCCTTGGGGAATGGTGGCTGGCACTGACAGCCAGAAAGTCTTAATTGTAGTTTAGAGCTGATGAGCCTTTCCAGAAGCGGGTGAGAACTCCCAGCTAATTTAGGGCTCTTCACAAATCAAAGTAAATCAATTATTCTGTTTCAGCATAAAATAAGAAACAATAATACAGTGACTAGCTATGAATGTGCCATTTAACTCCTAGATTAGCTGCATTACAAACCTTCAGTGCAGTCACTGAATTCTTCATTTATACTGTACTTGTATTGCGTTGAGAGATTAGGGTCAACTGTGCTGTGCTTAAATGATTTGCCTGGTGCAGCGAATTTGCTGGAAGAATCACATTGCCTCTGAAGAGTTGTACAAAACAGGACGTCAATGTTGTGATGCCTATAATTACTGCATGTGTTCAGAAAAGTTCGGATAAGCACCCAAGCCCGTTGTCTATTAGCTAAACTGAAGCTAAACCTTTGAGGTTCTCCCTCAATAATAAATAAATTAAATTAAAGACCCTACACCAAATCCGTAGCTGGTGTCAATCTATATTGCCCCCACTGAAAACTGCTGAGGATCTGGCCCTATGTTTTAAAGCAAACCTGTACGGAGGAAGAGTTTTCTAAGGCATAACAGGAAGCTGTAGGATCTATTTGTGAGACAGACTGTGAGGCATCCAATAGTGTTTACAGTGACAGGAGATTGCAATGATCAGGGTGAAGAACAGGGAGAAATCAGATGGTCATTTCTGTAAGATACTGAACACCCTCATCTCCCATTGAGCAGAAGGTGTTCTAGTAGGGTTATGAACCCTTCTGGTTTGACCAGGAGTCTCCCAGAATCGGCCTCTATCTCCCTTTGGCTATTGCAGGCAATTCGGGAGATTTTAATGGGCTACTAAAAGTCCAGTTGGTGGCACAGTGGGGCTAAGGCAAGCTCCCTACTTACCCTGGCTCCACGTGGCTCCCAGAAGTGGCTAGCATATCTGGCTCCTGGATGCTGGGATGGCCGGGGGTCTCCACATGCTGCCCCCACCCTGAGTGCTGACTCCACAGCTCCCATTGGCTGGGAGCCACAGCCAATGGGAGATGTGGGGGCGGTGCCTGCAAGCAGGAACAGGGCACGGAACTGCCTGGCTGCCCAAGCCTAGGAGCTGCAGGGATGTGGCGGTGGCTTCTGGCTGCAGCCCGGGGTAAGCACTGCCCAACTGGAGCCTATATCCTGACCCCAACCTCCTGCCGCAGCCCTGCTCCCTCTCCTGCACTCAAACTCCCTTCCAGAGCCCATGCCCTTTAAACCCCTGCCTCAGGCTCAGCCTGGAGCCCCCACACACGCTCCAAACCTCTCGGCATCAGCCCAGAGGCTGCACGCCCTGCCAAATCTGAGTGAGGGTGGAGGAGAGCGAGAGACGGAGGGCGGGGGAATGTAGCGAGTAGGGGCATGACTTTGGGGAAGGGGTGGGGCAAGGATTTTGAGTTTGTACGATTAGACCATTGCCAGCTCTTTTGTAATTTACTGACCAGTAGTCTGCAGTCCCTTACTAGGATCCCTTGGTCCCACACTTCCACCGCATCATCAGAAAATAACTGTTGCATTCCACAAAGCAGTGGGTGTAATTTGAATGTCTTCATTCTCGAGTGGTTAAAACATCCGTAACATTTCATTAACAAACTTTTGTGCAGATCATCCTTTAAAAAAACAAACCAAAACCCACCACCACATGGGAGACAAAAGAGCCGATGTGGTCTGGTACAAAAACACGGGCATATTACTCATGCTCCCTTTTGTCTGTAGAGGTCACCCATTCGAATCCTGAGTAGGTCCAACTAATTTAGCTTATGGAAAGACAATAGACTGATCCACCTGATTGTAGGTTAGTAAAAGCTAGTTCTTGTATGCACAAATTCTCATGAAGTGATATAATACCCAAATGACCCACATAACTGCAAATCAATATAACTGGGCCACCAAGCAAAACAGCACATGCAAAGGAAATAGTACTATCCAAGGCTTCTATTACATGGCTTGCAACAGTTTATAGGAGCTACTCTACCCATGTTCACTAGATTAAGGCTATGTCTACACTTAAAACCCTACAGCAGCACAACTGCAGCTGCTGCACCAGTGCTATAGTACTATAGTGACAGGAGGGAGTCACCCATTGGCATAGGTAATGCACCTCTCCAAGAGTTGGTAGCAAGCCTGATGGAAGACTTGGTCCAATAACCTAGTTCTATGCATGCTGGGGGCTCGGTTGGCTCGTCTGTGTCTGTCAGGGATGTGAAAAATCATAGCTATAGCAATGTAGGTTTTTACTGTAGACCAGCCCTGAGCAATCCGCTTCCTGTTTCAATCCTTTTAGATGAGTTTTTCAGTTAGTTTGAAGCCTCTCCATAAGTGCATAAATGGCCAAGACTAAGACACTGTTAGGAGGAATACAGTTAGGGGTGAAAGTAATGTTAAATTTTTACTGGTGTGGGTCCCGGCTCTGGGCCTGTGGAAGGGGCCAGGCAGGAATCAGCCTCCCCCAGCCAGCCCATCTGCGCTGCCTGGCCCACAGCACCTAGGGCTCTAGCGGTGATTTAAATTTTTGATTCCTGCAGCAGCCAGGAACCCCAGACCCTTTTAAATTGCTGGCCTAGGGGCAGCTGCCCCTTTTGGATCATCTACCATCCCCTGTTGGAGGCCCTGTCTCCTTACCTCCGGGGCCACTGACGGGGCGAGACAGCAATGTTAAAGTGCTTCCACGGTCATGCTTTAACATTAGCTGGGTATGGGCTGGTACTGGCTTCTTCCCTGTACACCATACTGGCCCGTACCAGCTCACTTTCACCCCTGAATATAGTTAAATAAAGTTGGATTGAAGGTTTGCTTTATTTGGTATTTTACAATTGATGTGTATATGAATCTAGCATGTAAGGTGCCTAAATAGCTTTCAGGATTTGGGCCAAATTCCCAGTGAAGTCAGCGGGAGTTGAGCACCTACATTTCTTTGAAGCTCTGGGGCTGTCTCTCTTGCAGAAATGTTATGTCCATTGCCACCGGTTTTCTGAAGTTATACCTATATCTGTTTTTGCCTAATCCAAAATAAAGCCTAGTTTACAATAACTACAATGACAAGGGAAGAAATAGGATATCAAGTACACTTGAATGACTAATTTGTAACATGGTTAAGAAAATTTAGCCTGTTTTTCTTCTGGAATGGCAGTGAGCAGATCATGTTTTCTTCCAGTTTATTGTTTAAAATTATTCACTGACCAACATTTTTTGCCCTGTTTTGATCACCGTACATTCTCTGTGAGCATTGGCTATTCAGATTGTGTTGATTACTTGTAACTGACTGGGCATGTATTTCAAATGGTATTCTTTGTCTTCCTTGCTTAATGAGTGTGTAAGCTATTCAAGTGTGTATGGTATAAATTGATTACATAGATCTATTGACTTCAAGGGAGCTATGCAGATATACCCTAAGGGGGAATTCCTGGTCCCACTGAAATCAAGGCAGTTCTACCATTGACTTCAAAGGAGTGAGGATTCAGTAATTGCACAACATGTCTGTAATATGGCTGATCCATAAGCAGTGCCCGCTTAAATGGCACACTTGTAAAACTAGTCACTGTGTGATTGTTCCTTATTTTGTGCTGATGATCTAGCCCTTAAGTACTTTCATACAAAACTTTAATGCTTGCTTTCAGAGAATATTCATGTCGGTAAACTTAAAATCCTCGAATGTTTGCAGAAAGCAGACACAAAAGAGACAGGGGCATGGCTGAAGTGAATTCATTTAAATATCTGAGGGAATATTTGTAGAACTCTGGATGGCATCCACTCAGTGCAAACAAAAGTGACATACACCCCCAGTGGTTCTGTAGATAGTAATACCTATTTGTGCATGGGGCTGCACAGCTACTGCTTCATCTACAACCGCTGAAACACACCTAGTGTATTTATGACCTCAGGATCAAGCCTGGCCATCTGAAACATTACTTTTATTTAGATCCTTCAAAAGCCTTCCCTGTCTAATTTTTTTTGTAATGACAGTGTATCAATAATAAATAATAATTATATTTAGAATCTGGATATTTTATTTACCAGATTTAGTTCCCTTTTTAACTTAAAATGATCACTTAAATTAAACAAACAGAAACCATGCTTCCCTTAGGTTAGCTGTTGCGTATATTTTCTCTAAAAATGTTACAAAAAGAGTTTAATTACTTTTGCTCTTTAATCAGATACATTTTCACAAAAATATTGCTGTGATTGTGAGAGAGAAAATGATTAGCATTGTGATTAAACTGTTAGCAAACTATGCCATATACCAGAGACTTGCTAATCTGCCCACAGCTATTACAGGTAGAGAGGGATTTGAGGACAACATGACCATTTTTTGTTTGTGCAATTTTCTGACTGTCTGCTTCCAAACTCAAGCTAGATCTGGGGTTTGGATCAGGCCCATCTATACTGTACACACTATTTCAATATGTGGCGGTCATGAGTGACTTTGAGTTAGAAGTGTATACTAAATATAGCAGCATGTTTTTGTTTTTGGCTTCTTTTCATTTAATCTGCACCTAGCCATTTAGGTTACACTTATAACCCACCCCCTTTTCTAAAAAAAACTATTGTACGAATCAAATTCCATTTGTTATAGTATTATATTGCAGCATTTATTTAATTCCTGCTTCAGCCTTTGGTAGCTTATTTCATAATTAAGGCATCGTCATCTAGGATGACAAATCCTAAAATTTAATTTAATGTAAAATATGTATTTCCCTGGTCCTGATAAACATTGCACTTTCCAACACAAGAACTGCAGCATTGCTAATATTTGTGGTGTAAAGTTCCATCTACCATCCAATGTATGTTGGTGTTGATCTGTTTTCTTTTTGCTGATGATCTGTTTTTGCTGACATTTAAGTTTAAAACACAGTTGTTTATTGATTCCAGAACTTTAAATACAGTAGCCTTGGTTTTGGATGGCTTAGGGTGACCAGATGTCCCGATTTTATAGGGACAGTCTCGATTTTTGGGTCTTTCTTTTATATAGGCTCTTATTACCCACCACTCTCATCCCAATTTTTCACACTTGCTGTCTGGTCACCCTAGAAATGCTGTTGACCATGGGTCTGATTCTCCATTACACTAAGGACCTAGTATGCATCTCTATCACTGTAAATGGCCCTGTAGTGCTTGGAAGCAGATCTCATAGAATACCCTCTTCTTTGGAGACCTCACTGGCTGTCATGGAGTTGGGATTCTTGTTCTATACTGGTCCTATGCCCAACTTCTGAAAGAAGAAATGGATTGGGAGTGTGACAGGTCATAACTGGATCATATGAACTAAACTAAGACTACACTCTAGTTCCATTGGCTCATTGGAGACCTGGAGCTGCCTTAACTTCCAGAGAAGAGGGCTGGCCAGGCTTCTTCATGGCCCTAAATTACAGAGAACATAAAGGAAGCTTTAAGCCATCTTGCTGTCCACCCCACCATTATTCCTCTCTTTTTTTCAAGAACAGGAAAGGAGTAACTGAAACTCAGGCCTGATGTTTACAATATCAGGGGAATATTTTACAAACTCAGCCTAAGAAAACCACATTAAGATACTCCAAAGTAGTCAGTCAGCTTTACTGATGTCCTGTTCACTCCTCTTAATATATAAGATTTCAATATATCAAAATTTCTTCCTTACTCATACTTTTCTTAGCTGTCCTTTGATTTTTAACTTCCATACCAGCCGACACAGCCATTCTGTTCTGCCTGTTCCATTTAGAAATTGGCATGCTCTGGACTGTTCTGTTTCTACTTCCGTACTCTCTTAAAACAGAGTGATGCTCATTTGATCAGAACAACACAGTGGGAAGCCTCATTAAACTGTACAATATCACTAGAATAATTTCATCTACCTATCTACATTAACTATTTATGCAGCATATACTTTTCCTTCTTGAGATCAATCCTGAAAAGTCTCTTTAGAACAGTATCCACCATCGATCCCAAGTCACTCTCCTACTCAGCACTATGTAGAACATGACTTTGTAAGGTACATAGAGAGATTTTAGAAAATGAGTAAAATTTCCTATTCCTTATAAATAGTATTCTTCCTTCTCTGGATCCTTCCAGCCCTCTCCAGCAAGTAGCTATCAACAAAATGTATGTTACAAAAAGTTTTCTACAGAAATCTTGGAAATCTTGCACAACTTAACCCACTACATGAGAGAAAATCCAATAACCAAGATGGGTGAACAGATTTTTATTCTGGCTCACCATACTATCAATCATAGGAAAGTTGCAAAAGTATTTCTGTTCAAAGGGGAACATTTTCAACTACATATAACTTTGAGTCTTTGATCTTATAGGCATGTTCTAGTAGAATTGTTCTCAATACATGAGGGGGTTTTCTTTTCTTTTTAAAAGTTGAACTGGTCCTGCCATTATTGAGAAAGGAAAGAATGAAAAAAATACATTGTTCCCAGGCCTCACTACCATGATTTAGCTACACTACCTTTTGGGGGAAAAAGAGGAAAACAAAATCTGTGTGCTTAATGATAATTCATCAGTTTCATGGGATATGCAGCTGTGTATCTACATAAACATGAATTCTATGGCTCGACCCCAGACCACCTAAATCAGGCCCATCACAACCTTAAAGCTGGGTTGTAGGGCAACCTACTTGAAGGACTACCTGGAAAAGTCTGAGTTCTGTATCAATATTTGAATGTATTGAGCAGTGCAGAACATTCTAATGCTATTTAGCAAATAGTTGCACATGGTGGGATTTCTTTGCTAATTTTCTTTAAAGAGGAAAAGCCCTAGGAAATTCCATACACAAATCCAGAAAGTTACAAAGTGAGGAACTCGACAGTCAGAAAATGATGAGGTTAAGGTTGCATAGGTTATGATTGTGAAGGTCAGACTGGGTGATCATCCTGATCCTTCTGGATTTAAAAACCTATAATCTATACGTGCATTACAGTTTAGGGCCAGGTTTTCAACAGATCTTGGCATATTTGGTGCTGAGCTCTTCTGAAAGTCTAGCCGTAAGTGGGAGCTGTTGGGTGCTCAGCACTTCTAAAAATCTGGTCCTTATGTTGCTGTCAGAATGGAAGCTGAGCTTTTCCTGAATATCTGACAGTTGGCATCTTATTACATGGTGATGGACTGTTTCTCCTGTTGTACAATATAATATAATATGCAACCTCTCTATTCCATTAATGTGTTTTTGATAGAATATATAACTATAACAGAGATTATTTAGAACCGAAGGCAGCGCGTCTTTCCTTTATATGATGTAAAAAGGAAAGACATGATTCAGTCAACAACACTGTCTTTGAAGCAAACTCCTTCAATTATGTTAATCTGATCCGCCATGAAATTTGTGAGCTTGGTGATGAAGTTGACATGCATGAGAGACGTCTTGCAGCATGTACAGTTATAACTGACCATTTGCAATTGACTTGGTTAGACAGTACAGGAAGAGTGAAGGCTAATCTCTCATTCTTCGCGATCATAAGTTGGAATAGATGAAAAACAGAAATCCATCCAGCAGTGTCAAGTTATTCCATCCTGAGTTGTTCAGGTGTGAGAGACTGTAGGACAGTAAATGTTGGATATCAAGTTGTCTACAATATGTGAACAAGTGATTGACAGTGCATAAGTACACAAGTGACTTGTCTGTCTTAATCAGTTGTGTGTGAGGTAACAGTTTTAAAGAACCTATATAAATAACAACTTAATCTTTCAATTTACTTGTTAATTTAAATGTAAGCCTCACATTTACATAATTAGTACAATAATAGCAGTGCTATGGAAATAGAATGTGCCCTTCAACAGTAGTTTAGAAAATATGCACACAGCCAACCTATAACATGTTAACCAAGTGTGTAAACTAAAGAATTAGATGAGGCCAGCACTAGATCACGCATACTATTTACTGCAGTTTTGTGATATGATAGCTGTAGCCATTGGCACAGTCCCTGCAGCATGAAGTAGCATGAGAACAGTGCTAAAGCTTGCCATGTAAAAAACTTAAACACAGAGCAAGGACTGATGAATGAATTCATTTTGGTTAATTTCCTACTTCACATTAATAAATAAGTAAAAGTTACTCAGAAGTGGCTGAGGTACTGGTGTGTGTTTGTTTGTTTGTTTTAAATGCTGTCTGCAATGAGAAAAGCACGAGAGAGACATTTGAATGGATAGGAAGGAAGGAATGACTGGTTTAAAAAAAAAAAGAGGGGGAAAAAAAAAAGATATTTTACATGTTGTACCTAATCCATGAACCTGAATCTAGCTAGCTATGCTATATTTTATAGTGTGTGTGTGTGTGTGTGTGTATGTATATATAATTAAATAATTAAAAGGTCCAGGGTACAATAAATAAAATAAAAGCACTGATTCCATCACAATCATAAACTTTCCATTCTTTCGTATATGAAGTTTGCAGTTGAGTCTTGTGATCTAGTGTGAAGTAGAGTTGTATCAAAGGATAAACTCAATGATTTAAGGCAGGGGTGGCCAACCTGCACCTGCAAAGGAGCCAGAATTTACCAATGTGCTTTGCCAAAGAGCCACTGTAACATGTCTGCAGCCCCCCCGTCATTTCCCCCAGTGTCTCCCACCCACTAGCAATACCACGGATTAGCACCTAACCCTCCATCCCTGTGCCTTCCGCCCACCTGCAATCCAGCTGTTTTGTGGTGTACAGGAAGCTTGGAAGGGGGAGGAGGAGCAAGAGAAAGGGGTGGAGCCCTTGGGGGAAGGAGCGGGGCTGGGGCCTGGGGCAGAGCCAGGGGTTGAGCAGTGAGCACCCTGTAACACGTTGGAAAGTTATCACCTGTAGCCCAGCCCCGAAGTTGGTGCCTATGCAAGGAGCCACATATTAACCTCTGAAGAGCTACATGTGGCTCTGGAGCCACAGGTTGGCCACCTCTGATTTAAGCTATTAGTCCCCCTAGAAAAATCATGGTATTTCAGAAGTACAGTATATTCCTATCAATTTCTCAATAGCCAAGAAAAAGATACCATGAACAGTGCTTTTAACATAATTCAAACATGGGAAATTTAAGAACAAGATGGGGATGATATCAGAACTGTATATGTGCTGACATCATAGTGAACAGTTCCTCTCCGTGTATCCCAAAGCAAAGGCTGTAATTGTTTTGAGGAATATTTTCTTCATGAGGAACAAAAACCAATATTTCTTAATTATCACCAATTTGGGGTTTCCCTCCTTATTAGCTTTCTCAAGTGTTAAATCTGCCTCTGTCCACTTGCCATATGGCAGTGGGTCCAGGAAGCAGACCTTTGAATATGTTGATGGATTCTTTACCCAATTGTCTGTTTACCTCGTAAAGGGAGAGTTCCAAAGGACTGTCCCTGCTTGACAACTCAATTTCCAAACTCTTCCAGGTGAGGGTTGAGATGCAGCATAATGATTCCTGAAATAAGGCAACTAAGGACAAGGAAGGGGTCTCCTTCCAGGCAGTATATTCTATGGGACTGAGCATGGTATTGGGACACAGGGTTGCTTGATTTCTAGTCCTTACTCTGTCACAAGATTTACTAGGCCAGTGGCAAATCACATAGTCTGCCTCATTCTGTAAAGTGAGGCTCATGAAACAAATTTGAGATTGTAAGCTTCAGTTAATGCTTGTGCAGCACTCTGAAGGTGGCGCTTATATAGCTGTTTACAAGTGATTACTACAAAGGACTCTGCCTGTAGTGTTGATGGTAGAGCATAAACAGCTCAGTAATTTTTCCGGAACTACCTTGCAAATTCCAGTGCTCTCTGTTTTGATTATATTTTCGCTGACACTATTGCTGGCTCTGTCCCTGCTAGAGCAGAGAAGTCTTGATCAAGTGGCTTATTATGGGGGATTGGTCCTGCTTTGAGCGGGGGGTGGGACTAGATGACCTCCTGAGGTCCCTTCCAACCCTGATATTCTATGATTTGTCTATGATTCAAGGACAAATGCCTTAGCTAAGTCTCCCCCAGATTCCAGGCAAGTGACTTTTTCCTCTCCTTCTCATTTGGCAGGAAAAGGAAGGCTAGTGATGCTCCTTTAAATGAAATAAACTTGTTGCATTAGGTTAGTCTAGACAAAGGAAATCAAACTAATTAGCAGAAAGACTGTAATGACAGGTCTTCCTACACTGCACATTAAAAGTACCTCATTCAGGCTCCTGTGGTTTGGTATGTATTCAGAAGGATAGCTCTGGTCTTCCTTCCCTCAAAAAATGAGAAATAGAATAATACTGGGCTTCGGTTAGAGACAACCATAATTTAATACTAGGCAGAGGTCTGGGGGCCAGGAATGGCTGCCCTGCCAAGCTAATGTCTTAAAACACACAATCCCAGTTTCTGCATGACAACTGATCCCCTTGTGATTGAACCTCAACTCAAGAAGGGACCAAGTTTATAAACTACTAAAATACAGATAGAACAATATTTATATCCTTAAGAAAACAAGAGGGGGAGAATCATGGAACAGAGCATTAATCAAAGCCACAGTGCCCTAGGTGTGGGATAACCAATTGTTGCCATCAGTGTGAAGTAGGGGAAAATGAAGTAGTTTCCAGTATTTGGGCTGTAGGATGTGTTGTACTACAGACACTTTTAAAACACCTCACTAGAAAGTCATTACTTTGTTACTGACGGATCTTGGTAGTAACAGTGAATAAACCGCAGTTTCAAACTTTCTGTAAGCTTCAAGTCCTTTCACCAGGGCCATTGTAAAACTAGAGTATGCATTTTCTGGTACTTGAAATAGTCCTGGATAGCAGTAATATTTGTACTCATGTTAGGTATGTAATTACATTTTAATCTATATTTCGACATCATAAATAGCAGTGCATAATCTGTTCATGACGTGGCTCAAGCACCAAATGTTGTGATCTACGTCTGTTTTTTGTATAATTGAGAAACATGGCAGTACTTAAAATGACTTTAAAGATGTAAATATACAGATATGCTAAGTCACTAAGGCTTCTTTAGAAGCCATAGAAGATAACTCTCAAACAAAATTTGGATTTTTCAGTCATGTAAAGAAGGAAGACAACTATTAAATTCCAAATCTAGAGTCTTTGTTTTACATAGCAAGGAAAAGTTGGTAAGTAATATGCCTGCTTAGAGTATGTACAATGATATGTTAGGACTACTATATGGAATATTTATAGTCAGTCACTAACAAGCTTTTGCAGGATGTAAATAGGATCCAAAAGTTCACTCAACTGGCAAGATACAATCCCACTTGCTAGCCGTACTACCTAAGTTTATTTCTGCTGTGGTATCTTTGCACAGTGATACTGCAACCGCATCAAAGTTTTATATATACTTTAAATAACTCTGCTTCATGGTAGGAAAAAGAGAAAACTGTCTGTCTCGCTCCTAAGAGGTACCAGATACTTCAACAATAGATATAAGACTTTAGATAGCATATAGTCTTTAATACACCTCTAATTATAAACCTTTAACAGGCACAGCACCTCAGAATGAGAATCTATGTAAACACCTTGTTGCAGGGTACTTTCGGTGTCCCATAGGAACGAAGCACACACACAGCTGTTGATTAGAAGTAGTGAGTTTATTGAAGGCAAGAGTGGCACACCCGCAACGGGGGCTCCCTTCGTTGCTGCCACTGAGATGGGGAAAGCCCGACGCATCGGAGCAATGCTCGGGATGAAGCCCATCTCAGTGGCAGCAACGAAAGGAGCCCCCGTTGCAGGTGTGCCACTCTTGCCTTCAATAAACTCACTACTTCTGTTCAACAGCTGTGTGTGTGCCTCGTTCCTATGGGACACCGAAAGTACCCTGCAACACACCTATTAATCAGCCATAAGATAAAAAGCATGGATTTTCTAGCTCTTGTTATGCCAGAAGCTCAATCACTATAGATTTCAAGATTTTGCTGTACCTGAGACTGCAAGAGGGAGATAATGTGTGGCTAGAGTAAAAGGCTTGCAATTTTAAGTTCGATTCATTACCTTTTTTAGTATGGTCAAAGTTACCTGCCAGTTTTGCCTTGAATAAAATGATGAGGTTACCTCATATGCAACAATCTATATACAACAGGGGATTCCTAAAGCACTGCAAACACTCAGGTGGTGGTTTAGTTATTTGGTCATGTTATCAAAATGGGTGGTGGTAAACCCCTGAAAAAAACCCCACCTCTGGTGAGCCAAAACTCAGAAAGTGCAAATGCTTCAAAGTAACATAAACTCATCAAAGACACCCGGATGCAAAATCTCAACTCATACAGCACAAATATTGAAAACATGGAAGATACAACTGAGGACAGACCTGAATGGAAAGTAACTATCAATAAACAATTGTTGTAAACAGTAAGAAAGACAGATGTGAAAAACTATTTGGAAAAAAGGATCAAGTGTCATACCTTAAACTTTGAAACAAAGCTGTTTAAAATTGGAAAATCAAAGTTTTTCATTTTGAAAATGTTGAAATGCTTTCTTTTGACCACTTGAAAGCTTCTTTTACTTGCAAATGTCATCTTAGCTGCATCTTCACAATTTAAACATGGCTTCTTAAGATTACAGAACATAATTGGAGCTGAGTTGGAATAGGACTTTCTGTTCCCCAAAATACGCTGAAGATTTTGACTTTTTTTGATTGAATGGTGGTTTAAGAAAAAATATCTGAGGTGTTTGTGGAAGAGCTACTTCCCTACTCAGCTAGTAGACAGAGAGCCAGACAGCCTGCCCACTCACCTTCCAGGAAATGAGGAGCTGGCAAGGTGGGAAAACACTGGCTGGGGAGCTGGGCCTTACAAGGTAAGCTAAGGAACAAGCAGCGGGGAGCGGATGGGAAACTAGACATCTTTCCAATTAATTTTTGAAATCAATATGGCTCCATGTTGCTATTGCCAAATCAGTATGGAAAACATTCCATTGGAAAATTTCTGACCAGCTCTAATTATAATAAGTAAGCTGGAAGTTCCTAGAAGGCTGCATGTATTGTACTCGACTCACTGCAGAGATAAGTTGAATACTTCAATAAGTTACAAATAACTTAACCTCAATTATCAACTAATCTTTACAAAGTTCTGGAACCTCTCAATAGGTATGACTTCTGTTAGCAGCAGGGTGGGGTCTCCCTCCACACTTTGTACCCTCAGTGATTTCCAAGTTTGTATTATTCCTGCACTGCTTACTCCTTAACAGCTGCAAAATGCCATGACAATGAATAGCAAAGGAAGAGCCTGACTTTACAAACTGTATTTACTTGTTTAAAGTCAGAAGGCTCTTTTTTTTTTGTTTTGAAGACAAATCACTAGGAGCCAAAACTTTTTGTCCTTACAAAGCTCATTTTTTTTGTAGTGCATGTGATTTGAGGCCTGATCTCTTGTAAGAAGACAGGGCTTATTTTCCATGAGAATATTCTGACTCCACAGATCATTGTAGCTATAAACATTTTTAAAAAAATCTCTCATGTATGTTTCCAGGAGTTGTTTAGGGTTCTTTGGGGTTCTTTTTTTTTTTTAAAGTGTTCCAGTGTCTAACTCACAGTTCCAAATTCAATTACATGCAATAGAAAAGCAGCTGAGCCAAAGACATTGGGCCCAACTTTTTTCTACACCAAAACACACTTAGCAATGGGAGGGGCCAGGTAACAAGTTAGTGCACCTTGACAAACAAGGAGCTATATCTCCAGCTCTTTTGTAAGTTACAGCATTGTAGGGGCTTTTGCTTTCATTTATAACAGCTGACTATGGTCCTTAATAGGCTTTATGCCCTCTGAGAATTGTCATAGGGAAGCTTACCTCTGCTCTACTCTTATGTTGCAGGTAAGGATGATGCGAAGATGGGCTCCACTGCCTTTATGCTAATTGAGATTTTTCCTCTTTGCTGGAGGAATTCTCACCTGGCCAGTTGTGGCCAGATTAAATCCTCTTTGTGAATCTTGGGTGGAATGGAACTGGGTCTGAGGCTCTGGCCCATTATTGCCAGCAGTCTATATTCAGTGGACCCAGCCTATTCAGAAATAAAATCAGCATTCACCATGTTCCTTTTGCACCTTTGGAGTAGGCTCGCTTAAGATTTCTCCAAAATGCTTCTGTGCTTTCATTGAGGTTTCTTCTCTTTTTTGTGGTGATTACCTGGAATATATAGTCTGTGGAATGTTTCTGTCACCAGGTTGTATGTATCTTTGTTTTCTTGAATACAGTTTGTGCTGCTTACAATGCCTGGGTTTAAGACGGGACGATTTGCAAGTTAGCACAGTTCTGAAGAGGCACCCATATTACTGGAGAGGTGGTGGTCTAAAAGGATGCACGACACTTTGACCTACTAGTTCAGGACATAGTAATATACTCTTTATGAACATCTAAACATTTAGATTTGATAGGGATCAAACAATAGAATAGCTGGTTTGTGCGTACCTGACTACAAATATACTTGGTTACATGTACTGCAGAGTTCGATTTCTAATAATTTTACAATAGTGGCTTTGAGTAATAATGCTTTATTAGTTATCAACATGGAATTACTTGCTAAATCCTGGCTGCTTATTCCATCAAATGGCCATCTTTCTCTAGGTAGAAGCTATTTCAGTAATTGCTAAGCTACTGTAATTTCATGCCTTTCTTCATAGACTCTCAGAACTGGCAGAGACCTAAAGTATTATGGGGCTTCTACACCACCCCTTTCTGGAGGAAGGTGAATTAGGTGTTTAACATCTCAGTACAACTGTTCTGAGATCTTTATGCCACTACTGCTTTTTTTAGAAGGGGTTTTGAATCCCTATTTGATTTTCTTGTTAAATGGCCCTTAATAGTATTGGCTCAATATTTGATACTAACAATGATTTAGTTTATAGTGGAAGTTCACTGATCTGCACACTTTGTAACTTGTCAAAATGGATCTCCTCACTCAAGAAGTAATAGTGCCATGGCTAATATTTTTTGGTGAGGATGGGAGGGTAAGTGGAGTGTCTTTTTCTTTCTGTAGGACATGAAGTTGTAATTGTTTGGGGGGGCTTTGTATATGTGTCTTGAGCCATATAGAAAATGTATGTTCATAACCAACATGGGGATAAATTATTTCACCCATTACTGAAGTGCAGCCACAAGTGCACAATAATGTGAGATCAGTTTGAGGAAGTGTGGGACACCTATATCAAACTGACACTAAATGTGGGACTGTAGCTATCTGATTAGGTTTTGGCTTGGATACCAGGATTGACATCCAGTGGTCTTGGTGGTGAATTGCATGGAATCTCTTCCAAGGGTTTTATCCAGTCTTCATCTGAGTATGAATGTGCTGAAAGTTAAGCATTCTGAAAACAGGCCATTTATTTAAAGCACCACAGATATCAGCGCAGTTTGCTTATTTGCTAATTTAGGGGCGGGTGGGTTGATGTGCATGTCTGTATCAACTCCAAAGCCCAGCATCTCCTTATACCACACTGGATCACTTCTTCAGTACTAAATCAGAGGAAACTGTCACTTACCACAATACGAGTCTACTCCAGTGTTTCTGTTGCCATACATTTTCTTCTTTCCATTTCCTCTGGGAGATGGAAATACTTTTGAGGGGGTTGTGAAGGTTTAGGCCTAACTTGTCAAAGGAATTCTGTACAGGTGGCCTAACTTCCTCCTGTAGAGAGTGGTGACCTTCAGGAACGTAAGACTAGCCAGACTGGAGCAAGTGACTGGTTTGTGAAATCCAGTGGCCTGTCTCTAACAAGGGCCAGATCCAGATACAGGAAACTATAATGGACAATTATGGAATAATCTGCTCACTGGGAAAATGTCTTTGTCTCAGTTAGTGATAGGCTTAGTCTTTGTTAAATGAGTGATTACATCTTTTCTAAAAAAAGTCTCATCCGTATATGTGTGCTTTTCTTTGAATTGTACTAAATTATTTACCTGAAAGACCTTCTAGCAATGAATCCAATAGATTAAAAATGTATTGTACTTGTATATTTCCTCTTAATAGTCTTGCATTTGTTGCCTTTCAATTTTGTGGCCGCTTGGAGCCCCTTGGTTCACTCTTACAGTGAAATACATAAACCCCTAGAAACTTCAGAAGAAATGTGAAAGAGGCAATTCTGTCAGACACCTCTTGATACTTGACTGTATTATGAGTTGGAACTAGACTAGAATTGGAACCCCAAAGCTTGAAACAGTAAAATGGGAATTCACAGTATATAATCCTTTCTTCCTTTCCCATCTGACTGGTGTTGCACAAATGGCCTTTCAGGAGATTGGCAAACCTTGTCTGACTTCTGAAATTTAGCCAACTGGTCTCCCAGTTGTTCCTGGTGAGGAGAAGTCAGTTCAAGTCTAGCTTCTGCTAACTGACTGGTTTGTGCAGTTGACCAATAAGGTGGTCAAATTATCAATTTATCAGTGAGAAAATGGTAGTTAGAAGGTTTGGAAGAAGTAGTGAATTCTTACTATAGGTGAGTCTTGGTCAGGCCTTGTCACCCAGTGGCCAGAAATCCATCCTGCTGGCATACTTGGTGACCAGTGATCCCTAAATGGGTAACCAATGAGCCCTAAAATGTAACCATCCTCCTAGGGAACTAAACAGATTTCAAAAGTCTTAATATCTGTTAGTAGAATGTGTAGACTTGAATACAATGGAAAGAAATCTGTGTATATCGGGTTCAATACAAG
The DNA here is from genome assembly GCA_007922305.1 of Dermatemys mawii. Taxonomy (NCBI): domain Eukaryota; kingdom Metazoa; phylum Chordata; order Testudines; family Dermatemydidae; genus Dermatemys; species Dermatemys mawii. Next base: position 14,125,891 of record ML677386.1, on the reverse strand, counting down.
AGAACTGGATAAAATTCTGTGACCTGTGTTAAGCAGGAGATCAGAATAGATAATCTACTGGTCCCTTCATTGCCATGTCCTATGTCCTGTCTAACATTTTTAGATATGATGGCAGGGATGTTTTTAACAGGACAGAAGAAACAGACTTAGGAAATGTTTTCTACTTGCCATAACCTTTCTCCTAAAGCGAATGAAGAGTACAATAGCCATATCTACAACTCTTAGTGAACACTGTCTAGTTGCTTCTGGGATGGGCAAATATCTGTGCAGATAAAATAAAGGTAAATTGTGCTGAAGTGTTGTGTCTTCTAACCTTCACTTGCATTATTCTTGCAGGATGCTCTGGAAACTTGCCTTATCTGTTTTTCTGGTGGCGGCCTTGGTTAAAGTAACAGATACCAGGAAAAACCGTCCTGCAGGAGCAATTCCATCTCCCTACAAAGACAGCACAAGCAACAACTCAGAGAGGAGGCAGCATCTGAACAAAGAAGTACTGGCCTCCAGCCAGGAAGCCCTGGTGGTCACTGAGAGGAAGTACCTTAAAAGTGACTGGTGCAAAACCCAACCCCTGCGGCAGACTGTCAGCGAGGAGGGCTGCATAAGCCGCACCATCATCAACCGTTTCTGCTATGGCCAATGCAACTCCTTCTACATCCCTCGGCATGTGAAAAAGGATGAGGAATCCTTCCAGTCCTGTGCTTTCTGCAAGCCTCAGAAAGTCACCTCCTTCACTGTGGAGCTGGAGTGCCCTGAGCTGGATCCACCTTTCCGACTTAAGAAAATCCAGAAAGTCAAGCAGTGCAGGTGTATGTCTGTGAACCTCAGCAACTCGGACAAACAGTGAAAGCAAGTATCTGGCTACTGCTTGGCATCACCCCCATCGGATTTGCTGCTGTCTCTCCTCTTCCCTGAGCAGACTCATTGTCTGCCTGTGTTTTGTTTTTTGTTTTTTTTTCAGGATGCATCTCTCTAGCAGGGAAGGCTCACTTGTCATTTGCCTACTGGAAATAAAGCTTGTCCTGAGCTAAGTTAGGCACCTTGCCATAAAACCTCAGCATATTTCCAATATAATCATCTTGCAATTGAATCTTTAAGGGTGGAGCAGACCCCCTCCGAATTTGGGATTGATCATGTAGGTAACCGATGGCTGAATCCAGCATTAACGTTTCCACTGTGTGGGAAAACCCCTCTGCCCTACACTCCAGTCCTTTCTGTGGGAAGAAAATGTATCTCGCTACCTTTGCCGTCTCACTCGGTGTTCAGTCTGGAGCTTTTCACCTTCATATTAAAGTGCTTGGTGCTGCCACCTGTGGCTGTGAGGTTTAGCTATGGGATACAATACAGGACTAAAAGAAAATGAGGGGCAGTGAGCCTGATCCTGATGAGAGAACCCTAACTAACTGTAGGATAACAGAATGGCTCTGCGCTCCTTGTCTGAGATGGAGATAAGTACCGGGAGAAGGAACGTTAGGTCAGCCATGACTCTCTCAGCAGCCACCACTTTTCCATCAACAGACTGAAGATGGATCCTTGTGCTGTTGCAATTTGACTATATCAAACACACGGTCTCTACAGCAATGTTTATTTTGTAACCTATCTCTAGTAAAGTTGTTTAAAATATTAGCCCTAGCCATGTATATTTTTCTTGTGGCAGAATATTCCGAAGATTAGATTAAAGTGTCTTGAGTAAATAGACTTGATTGCTAGGTCAGTCACCTGACTTGAAACTGACAGGTTTTCAGTGGGCTTTCAGTAGGTTCTGCCTTAGTTTTGTTCCAAAACCCATCCAGTTATTACTGTGTATTTATTCTTTCGTGGGGTGGGTTGGGGGAGGTGGGTATTAAAACACTTGTGAGAGCAGTATTTCACTTAAGTTATTAAAGCATTGTAGCACAGAGGACAGATTGCAGTCATTGTTGCTTTGAATACAAAAGCTGCCTTACATATCAGTTTCTTCTGGTGGCAGGAGTAGCATCTTCCACACAGTGAATGGGAATCAAGTGACCTTTGTCGCGTTGAAGATAGAGCAGGCTAGCAAATGCTTGTAGAATGTGGCCACAGCTACAGAAACAAGGAAGGGTTCTGTCCTATACTTTAAAATTGGGAAGGAATAAGCTGTTGTAACTACTGCAGCACTGTTGCCGCGTGACATTTTTGATATAGGGGTATAATGAATCAGTGTTGATGGATATTACAATTCATTTAAAGTCATACTAAGTTACTCACCAACGTTTAGCATGTTTGTATATTCAGTATGTTCCAGTTCAGTTCAGATGTCTAAGACCAGAGGCTGTAATGTCTTCATTTTAAACACAGTAAGTTAATCAAAGAGCACACAAACTGATACAAGAGACTAATGTGTGACCTTGTTGCATGTCTTATAGCTTAGCATCTGCAATACTTCTGGGCTAATGAAACCAGCTTGTGGAGCACTTCCCTGGCAATGTCTTCAGGAATGACCAGTCCAAAGGGTTAAAAGTGCTACCAATTGTTGCCAGCTATGAGTTCAATGGCACAGTTCACTATTATGCGAGGCAGCCTTGCTTTAAGAGGCTTTTGGTTCTGATCTCTGCTAGAGCTCACCAATCGGTTTACGGGGATTGGCACGGGGAGGATGGGATCGGGTAGGTATGTTATCCCTGTTACAACTACATTGCATGTATTTTCTGCCTTTGTTACACAATGTCCGCACTGCCAAGGAAGACTCCTTGTCCAGGGCTTGCTTTAGAGGCTGTTACTGCTGTGCTGTCAGCTATATGAATGGGCACTGCTGAATCCAGGTTATTGGGAGTTTTTTAATAGTAGAGAGGGAGTGTGAAATGCCTGCAACCCATTAGGGTTCTAGGATTGAGTGTGTCCTTGAAGGAAGAGATTGTAAAGCCAGGTCCTTGTGGTTAAAACTAGATAGAAATTCCCTGGGCCCTTCTTAATTATATTAACTCTACAATTATTTAAGGAAAAAAATATGCAAGAATGCTTATCGTGAAGCTACACCCAAGCGGGGTTTCTCACCAACTTGTAATATGAATATGCTGCAGCATGAAGCTCCTCCTTGGGGCTGTTTGTATGTAAAAACTGAGTAGAGCTTGTAATGGTTCAAACTGTATTTAATTCTTGTTTTATAAATGAAAACAAAAAAAAGAAATGCTATAATTATTTTATAGGTGTATTATTAAATTATAGAACAAATAAAGATACTCTAGGATTATATGGAATCCAGGTATGTGAGCTTTGCTTCTAACTTCAATATCTTATCTTACCCCTACTTTTAACTGATGGTGTATTGGCTCACTCTCCGGTTCTGCGAGGGGTCAGTTTTGGATTTGCCACAAGACTCAAAGGACGATGTAGTTATGCTACCTTGGGAGCGTGTAGGAACAAGACTGATTCAACCTGCTCTTGAGTTACCTTCTTGCTTGGAGGTGAGGAGTGGCAATAACCTTCACCAACCCCATACGTGTGGTAAATCACATCCCACTCACAAATGTTGGTTCAGCCATGCTGCCCAATGACTTGGTGAGGACAGAGCCAATGCTCCACCAATGGCTGCCTACACAAGCCAACAGAGGCTGCCCTGTGTCATGCCTCAACCTACATGGTGGTACCCACAATGCAGTTAGCCTATCTAAGGGAGTAAAGGGGTGCCTTATGCACTTGCCCTGATATTGCAAGGAAGAGAGTGGCCAAGATTTCTGGTGATTTGGGTTGGGCTGGAGAGAAGATGGTTGCATAGCAGGTGTCAGAAGTATGTGGCTCTCCCTCTGTTTGGCCATTTGTCCTCAACAAAGTAAATTCTTCCAAGTTTAACAGCTTTTGGCAAAATATCATATAATAGTCAGTTGGAATGAAACCAATTGGGTTCTACAGTAATCTAACACTATAATCTCCTTTATGGGGTTTTTAACCATACTATAGCAAAGATATTCTTAGGTTTAGAGACTATTTTCTAGAAGTCACAATTTAAGGAAAAGATGAGGTTTTGTCCGTAATGGATGAAGTATATTAATTTGAACATGCTGTCTGTTGGGCCATGCCAGTGCTTCTTCAAAAGTCTGTACTAGAGACTTGTAAACTTAAACTAGCCCTTATAAAGTGAAACTTCCAAAGTAAGATTTTGTGAGCCAAATACATTTTGCTTCCAATCTGCATCATGGAGCACCTTGTTCTAAGGTAGCTGAATGTGTTGAGGGGGCTGTTTATTTTGTTTATTAAACTTAATGATTCAGATCTCACCTGCTTCAAAAGGGATGGGTTTTAGCTACTTGAGTACAAGAAGAATCTCTGTTTGCAGAACTTGCCTCTAACACACCTCAGTAGGCACTAGGAAATGCTGAGAAAGGTGGGTAGTACCTAAGCTGCAGAGTCATTTCCCCCACCTGCAATCTGGACCAGTGATTATTCAAGTTGTTCATCTAAGGTAGAACAACTTCACTTGGAGAAACTGAGGGAAAACTACAGCCTGGGCTTAGGGCATTCATGGCAGGGGGTCAGAGGCCTGCATTGAAGTCCCTGCTCTATATCAGGCAGAGTCAAGGTTTGAACCTTGGTCTCTGTGTGAGCACTCTAATGGGTAAGTAAAGGTTACAAAGGGATACCTTGTCTTTGTGTGCACCTATCCCACCCAAGGTTCCCAACCTAGTAGGGAGTGGAGTAAAGCCTCATTTGAGAATCCCGTTAGGGCTTGGCTGTGAGGTAGGGGTCAGGACTTAGCAGCTGAGCAGGGGTTTTGAGGATCTAGATTTTAGGTTAAGGAACTTAAATCCCTTTTTGGATTTAGCCCCAGCTCTGCATTCCCAGCCTCCAGCTGCCTGACTATGGAACAATGCGAAGATAATCCATCTATCTTCCTGCTCTGACAGCAGGGGGAGAGCATTACTCTATTTATCTAGAAGGATGTGTTTAAGATGGGGTATCCAGCTGCAATAGTCACACATTCTGTAATACCTTGTAAACATGTCATATAGACATACAGCTATGGACTCCACAGTGCCCTGACTGGGATTAATAACTCATTGCCTACCTCTGGCCTATGTCCACACTAGCGTTTTGTAACTTAAACTCATATGATTGTGGAGGGTCCAGAACAGCCTTTACACACACGCTAACTGGCAGTCAGTTAACTTGAGGTACAAACCCCTACTGCAAACATGCCTTAGTTACTGTTGCAGGCTACCTGCAGCTGTAGGAAGAGACAGACACACAAATTCATCAGTTTCTCTTGCTGCATCTGTGTTCAGAGAGCCTTAAAAGCAAAGAAATAGGGAACTACTAATATTCCTCATCTCATAGATGAGGTAAGGAAAAACCAGAGTATGAAGGGGCTCCAATTATACAGTGATTGCAACCACAAAAAGAGATTTTTTTTTTTTTTTTTTTTTAAAAAGTAGTTTTGTCTCAGTTTCTTCATCTATAAAAGTAGGTTTGTTAATAATTAGTTTTGTGAACTGCTGGCAGAGAGAGGGATGAAAGCACTATGTAAGGTCTAAGTACTGTTAAATCACTAGACACATAGTCATTGAAGTACCATACGCCCTGCAGATTTCAATTCACAACGCAAACCAACACAAGGTTTTTATAGCCACTTAGAAAAGTCACACTGGGATTGTCACTCGCCGTGAGTCATCTGTATATGAGGCATGGAAGCAATAACTTAGAATGATGCAATTTGCTTAAATAATGGTGGCGAAGGCACCATTCTGGTGTTGAACCAGAGCTGAACAGTTTTGCTGGTAAAAGAGCAGCTGAAGCTGAAAACAGGTACAACCAACCAAGCTGTCATTTTTCAGAGTGTGTGTGTGTGTGTGTGTGTGTCTGTGTGTGTGTGTGGGTGGGGGGGGGGGGACAACAATGACAAATCAGCCAATCATTATACCAGAGCGCTGAGGTGTACACATGAGCTGTGAGGATATTGGGTTTATTCACGTCTTGTAGTACCATGCTTGCCCCCGCTCCTTCTCAAATGTTCCCATCCCTGCCCCTTATCAAATGGTATTCCCCCCAACCTAGTCCTCTCCCACCATGGTTTGCTCTCACCCACCCTCACTTACTGGGGCATGAGGGCTTTGGGGTAGAGAAGTGGGGGGCTCTGGGATGGGGTAAGGGTGCAGGTTCTGTGAGGGCATTTCAACTTGGGGGGGTGGGTTGGGGTTGGGGGGGGGGAGGGTTTCAGGAGCTGGCTCTAGCTGGACAGGACTAAGGCTCCCTGCCTGCCCTAACGCTGTGCAGCTCCCAGAAGTGGCCAGCCCACAGGCACTGCCCTCACCTGTCCCATTGGCCAAGAACCACACCCAATGGTAGTGGCAGCCGTAGGCACAGACTCTGTGGGGGTTCCAGGGCTGGAGCATCCATAGGGAAAAATTGGTGGCTCCTTGCCAGCAGCTCCTTGGCCCACCTCACCTCTGCAGCCGCTGCCTCCCCAAGTGTGCCACCAGGTCCTGCTTCTCCCCACTCCTGTCCAGTTCTTGCCCTGCGAAACAGCTGTTTCATGCATGCAGCGAGAGTGGGGAGGAAACACAGCGCGCTGCGGGGAGGAGGAGGGACCGGGACAGAGATTTGGGGCAGGATCCAATAGGGGGATGGAGTTTTGGCAGGGACTTTGGGGGGATGGCTGGAGTGAGGCTAGGGAGTGGCGGTGAGAGAGCGAGGGAGAGAGTACCCACTGGCGCCACCAAAAGTTGGCGTCTATGGCTGCAGAACTAGGGCAGGAGCAGCACATGGAACTTTCCTGATCATGTCACTGCCAACGGGCCACAGAGCCACGCCATCTGGGAGCTGTGCAAAACCAGGCCAGGCAGGGAGCCTGCTTTAGCCACTCCCCCTGCTACCACCAGATATTTAATGGGATGGTCAGTGGTGCTGAGCAGAGCCGCCAGGGTCCCTTTGCAACTGGGTGTGCCAGTCAAAAACTGAATGCCTGCCAACCCTATGAGCAATATGTATTTAAACTACCAATGTATAGAGTAGCTCATGCAGCTTTCACCATGAAAATTCAAGCCTGGGCTCCAAAATATTGTGAGTGCCTTCTGATTGTGCAGCTAATGTGCCTAATTCACTAAGGCCTAATGTGCATAATTCACTCAGGCCTAGGTCCATACAGGCTCCCTATGCAATGCCTGGGGCGCTTACAGGGTCTAAGAATCTGCCACAGGGGTGGTGGCTATCTAAGCTACCCCATAGGGATGAGGCAAGGGTCTTTGGGCTGAGCCCCTCCAATGTGTTTAGGCACTTTTCAATAAGCGTGAGAGGCCTAAACCACTTTCAGAAGCTGGGCCTAGGCACTGTCCTCTGCTCAGGGTTCACAGCCATGGCCCCCCTCTTCTGGAGGTAGGCTCCTATGCCCTTTCTTGCAAAAAACCCAGGTGGATGCAGTGTCTTTAACAGAGCCAGGGCCTGACTGGTGAGGACAGCCCCACTCTGAGGCATAGGCATAAGCTGGGTTCAGGAATTCGTGCACATGCCAGGCAGCAGAGAGTTAGGATCTTTCCAGTGGAAACTTGGGTACCTAGAGCCCTAAAACAACTCAAGGGTTAGGCAGCAGCTGAACAGACTTTTCTGTCTTTAGAGGTTAGTTCGCTAACATGGCAGGCACCCAACTTCCTTTTGGTTCTAACTCCTATGTACAAACCAGTCCATTGACTACAATAGAGTTGTGCCTACTTATGTTAATCCAATTTATTCTATTGTTTGCTCTGCACATACCTACCCCCGCAACAAAAGACAACCAAGTCAGGGATTTATCACACTACCCAAAAGCTAAGGGATTAGGATACTCCCATGGGATGTGGAAGAGCCAGATTCAAATGTTCATGCTCCCTGATTGGGAGCAGAGACTTGAAATTGATCTCCCACGTGGAGTCACTCTCTGCCTGCCCAGTGAATATTTATTTAACACAAAGTGAAACAGTTTCCACAGGAAAAAGTGCCATGAATAGAGCTTCATAGAGAGTGCCATGACTACCCTATGCTTGGTGATCAGGGCACTCACCAGCATTGCCGGAGACTCAGACTTAATCCTTGCTCCAAATTAGGCAGAACAGAAATTTGCAAACAGGTGCCCCACGTCCCAGGTGAGTGCTTTGACTATTGGGCAATGGGTATAATGGGGTGAGTGGTTGGGGGAAATCTCTCTCTCTGGTTTTTCACCAGAAAGGGCTGGACTGGTTCAGGCCCCTAACCCCAGGAGGCTGAGAATTCTGAGTAGAGAAAAACCACTTTGTGGTCTGTCAGTCAAGCCCCCAAGACCCAGGTCAATGGAATTTAGATACATAAGTACCTTTGTGGACTAACCCTTTCTCCTTTTTTCTTCATTTCACTGGTGGGTAGCTTCTTCAACTCGCTGCTCTCAGAGAATCCTTTTCTTAGGCACCTAGCACTCCCCATACAATACAGGGGGCACTTAAGTCAAGGCTGATTCCACTGGTGACAAGATGCCTAGGCATTAGGTTTTGCAATACATGTTGGACAGTGGCCACTAGTGGTGGCTGTTGAGAAGTGACAAAGAAAAAATATCCTGGCTACCCTGAAAGATGCAGAAACTTCCGCGGAACCGGGGGCAGCAGAAGAGAATTCAAGACTGAAGCACAATTTAGGGTTTAGGTTTAGCTGTCAGGAACACCTATCATTCAGATTGCCTAGGAACTAGAGTGTCTTTCCTAGGAGATGGACTTGGAGTGACAAATACAGATACACAGTAGAGATGAACACATCTTGGGCTAACAAAACTTTTTTGACCGTAGCATTTTCTCTGTGAACAGGTTAATTTGGCCCATGATGCTATATTACCTTATAACGAAACCGTTCTTTCAACACTGAAATGCAGTGTTGATACTGAAGTGTGTTAGGCCTAGCTCCTCAAGGGTACTTAGGAGCCTATCTTCCATTGCTTTCAATAGGGGAGTTAAGGCACTAAATACCTTTGAGGATCTGAACCTTAATCTTTATTAAAAGGATGAGGTAGGGTAATTTCTTTTACTCAAAGTATTGTCCCCATCTCTAGCTCTCCATTGACCTCTTGTGCTTTCAGGCTTTGCCAGAGGCTAAATATAAACAGAATAATTTTGCATGTTAACATTTTGTATATAAATACATATAACTAGGCCACATTGCTTCCTGCATTCAACAGTGCTACCCAAAGCCTTCTTTTTTCTCTGCATGTGCTAATAGTGCTTGAAGCGGTAAATGGTTGCCATATAAATGTACAAATGCATTGGAGGAATTCACAAGATTGAACCTAGAAAAGAGAATTAAACCGCACATGTTAACTAAGTGAATTAGCATTTATACAGCCTGAGCTGAGTCATTCTGACAAAGACCCTTGAGTGGCATTTCATCCTGTTACCGATTATGGCACTGAAGGCAGTGAGCTGCACTGTGCAGCTTCCAGTGAATAAGCAAGGCTGTGCAGCACAAGCAGCAGACGGGACATGGTGAGGGGGTCACATGAGGCTCTGCAGAAGGGCCTGTAGGAGCCCAGTATATTTGCAGTGAGGTAACAGGTCATAAGAGTCAATGCCTTAGAGTTTAAATTTCAACCATATTTTGGTTGCAGGGATCTGAGATATCCAGCAACAGCATCCCCAAAAATCCATCTGTATCCCATCAAAGAAAGTATGACAAATGGGCTTCTTGCCTCTCCAAATTAAGAACTCGAGATATTCAGCCACTCTTGTACCTTTATCAGCCCTTCATTCTCTGCTGTTATATTTTATTTTAAACGCAAATCCATTTCCCCTCTCTGAGATGCTGCCATGAAGTACCAAACTGGCTGAAAAGAGTGACAGGATCTTCTCTCTAAACTATCCCATATTTATCACCATAGAATGCAACGTTATGGTGGGTTGCCAGCGTGGAAGGTGTTTAAAACCAGTGTGACCTATTAGTTCTAAAACTAGAGTTTATAGAATATCCCAAGTGGTCTGTAAAGCTACTGCATTGCTAGATAAAATCTTTTTAACCACAGAGGAGAATTAAAGTAAAGTAGACACATCTACAAGTAATATTTACGCTAGTGTCCTTGATGCTGTCCTAATACCAATGAGAGGTGTGATATAAATACCTAGATCCATGACTGAATTTACTTTTATCCAACTCACCAAGCACTATAATTGCAATGGGGTAGTGTAACAGCCTTCTCACCGCTCCCTCACAAATTAGTCGGAGACTGCTTCAAAGTGCAAACACCAGTGTCCTTTTATTTGCAGTTTCAGTGTCCACCACCATCTATATACAGTTTGTTGACCCAGTTCTCTGGGGGACAGCTAGCTTCCCCAGCTAGCAGGGATCTACAGCCACAGGCTCCTCCCTTTTCTATGCCTGCTTCTTCCCTCTTTGCCCCTCATGCTTCCTTCCAGCCAGTTTTATATAGCCTCCTGGCTAATAAGGCCCACAGGTGCTTCTCCTCAAGCCATTAGGCATGGCACACTCAGTCAGCTCCAATTAATCCCTCTTAATTGGTGCTCAGCTAACAGGAGCCTGGCTCAGGACATCCTGGCCAGCACTCTGTTACAGGTAGGTATGGAACCTGGAGTAGGAGGCATAGTGTCTAAGGAAGAATTGGTCCAAGGATATGAAAAAGTTAGAAAACCAGTCATGCTGCCTGAATCCTAAAAGTCTTGTGTTGCTACCAGCTGCTGCCACCTCTTGAAACTGTTTTTAGAAACTGATCACTCAGAAATGACTTTGGTTATCCATGTTACTGGTGCAACTGGTTCTATACTACATCCTGAAATAGTTAGAGGTGCACATGGTAGTGGCACTAGATTACTAGATGATGTATTAATTAACTGCTTCATATTTTATATGCAGCAATGCATCTGTGTATGTACACAAAATCTTAGTCCGGTGAAATGGATATTTAGACAATTAGTTTCCCTATATTTGTAGGGAGAAATCCTATGTGCAGTCAAGGACTCAACTAGATACAAGTAAGAATCCTCTATTGGGCCACAGAACAGCTTCACAGCCATAGAGTGAGAGAATGAACCAGACGAGAGATGATGATTACTTTGCTTAATACACTATTGGAAGGTGCTCCGATATTATACAGTGAAAATAGTATAAGATCCTATATAAAATAGAACAGAGCTGTAGATGTCCCTCTGTGGCCCTGTATAAAGGAGATATCAATATAGCTGTGGATTCACTGCCCAACACCTTCTCCCCGCATGCTAAGGGATAAGGAGTAACCCCTTTCTACAAGTGAATCACACTAGTTCTGCTGAGCCAGGACTCTCCTTCAGGCAGCATAATGATCAGTGAAGGAAAAGAACCACAAACCACCTTTGGTCTCATTATTCTTTTTATTTTCATATAAATTAACATTCTAAAAAAATTGAAGTAGAAACACTAAATACAGTATTGCACATAGCGATCTCTGTTAGATATCCTATTATTTCATTTAGTATGGTAATATACATACTGTAGTACTGAAGGGAACAGGAAGGCTACAAAACCAAAACATGCGACTGTATCCTTGCACTTAAATAAAAAGAAATGCAAAAGTTAAGAGCAAAAGACTATATAGTTGACATAAATACAAACATGGGTTTGAATCAGTGCCTTTAAAATAAACTTTATTTTTAAGTTACTTTCCATAGGTTACTCATAACAGCAAATAATCTCTTTTCCTTTTGCAAGAAGTAACATTACTCCCAACACCACATGATTTTAGAACGGAATTCTTGGTAATCATATTCTTGCCAGAATATATCATGAACACAGAATTTCATATAGTTTTTATCAAGCTACAGGAGACTTATTTTTCACACAAGTGAAGAACATCTTTTCTAGTGCTTAGTATAAGTGAAGAACAATGGATTCCTGAGGTCATATTTTACATTGCTCTTATGACACCTGGTACAGTATATTTGCCTCTGGACAGCCAGGAATGCCTCATGACATACTAGGCTAGGCAAGGAATAATCCACCCCAGCAGGTTAGACCTCAAATCACTCAGACATTTATGCTACTCTTGTGTCTTCAATACTAAGAGATTGTGAGCATGTGAACCTAACTCATTTCAAACATTTCTGTTTCCAAGAAAACAGTGCTTTGGACGAGAACAGTATCAAGGTCAATTCATGTTGGGCTCAGTAGGTACATCTGGAGCAAAGGGTCTTTATTGGTTCCACAAATCAAAACTGATAAATCCTTCGGTTAATTTCTAGATCACAAATAGAAATTAATCACGTGGATTAAAAAGGAAGGCATAGTCACAGATTTCCATTGCCTCCTAGCCAATGGTACGGACTACTCAGAGAAAATTGTATGACTTTGCTGTTAAATATGAAATGAATTAGTCAATAGCCTTTGTTTTGTCACTAGAGTTGACTACTGTATTTCTCTAATGCCAATCCCTACATATATCTTTTAATATCCCTGTTTAAAGGAGTCAAATTAATTGAAAGGATAATTCAGAAAGGAAATCTGGCTAGAACCATAGTAGCCCTGAGAATCTTGTATCTCTCAAATAATCAGCAATATAACTGTAATATCCCTTAGGTTTTTCTGTATACAAATCAGCTGCTTTACATGCTGGCAAGCTATAGTACCCAAGATCCGCTTTTATCCCCTGAAGTACTCCTGTGATTTTCTGTGTTTACTGCTTTTCACTTAAATGTTTTTGGTTCAGGTTTTTCAACTCCACCTCCCACTGCTCACTATCTGGCAAAAGATGAAGAAAAATATGCTGCCTTATCGATTTTAAAGATAGTTACAGTAAACATCTTGTTCCATAAATATTTAGTCATGGAGGGCAACCAAACAAGTTGAGAAAGCATTGATTATACTGGATAAACAGCACTTAACAATTCAAAATACAAACTACAAATGTCTACGTGAAACGGATACAAACAATTCACTAGAAGTAACATTTCTTTCCCTAATCTAAATGCAGTGCCATGGAGTATGTGTGTTAGACAGACGTTGCCAGTAGAAATGGAAATATTTTACCATATCGAGTAGCATTCTTGTGAAGTTCAACTTTAACAGAATTTTCAGCATGTTCAGAACTGATGCAGATGCTGCCTCTTAGGCATGCTGGTTTGGTCGACAGGTATTATACCACAGACTTTACAAAATACCAGTTTTTGGGTGGACAACGAGGCATGGGATATAGGGAACTTGTCTCATTTCCATAACTAGTCTATTGCTGGGCACTCCATTACAGTAATTACATTCATTCATGAATGTACAGTACACATCTATCAGTGAGAAACTCTAGAGAACAAAAAGCAAATTTGAAAGGCCAAGAAGAAACAAATGATCTGAATGATGTAGTTTCCTTTCCCACCCCCAACAGACATGTTGAGTTTTACTGATCAAGTGACAATGGCTTTTGCATTTCTTCTCTCAGATCTTCATACTTATCTTTGCTTTCTGAAAAGAAACACCATGAGAAAGCAAGTTACCATATATATACACACATGTATTATGCAAATATGTAAAGCACAGGGATATGTAGGCTGATCATCAAGTGAATCAAATATGTAGTTTACTTATAAATCCCTGCAACAAACTCAGTTTTAAACAGATTTAAAAGTACAAGATGGCTAACTACGTCTGTGAAATATTTTATACTATTTGTAACTATTTATATTGTAAGCATTTTGGGGCAGGGTCCACCCTTTTGTTGTATGTACAGTGTCTAGCACAATGGAGTTCTGATTCCCAATGGGGGTTGTTAGGCACAATAGCAATACAAATAATTATAAACGTTATTTAAATGCATGGCTGTTCTTAAAGAATACCATAAATCCGCATGATTTTATTCTTACAAAGTGGAAAAAAACCACCAAACAAATTTTTAAAACCTACATCTTCATGTGATTACAAATAAAGTTGATAAACTAAGATCTAGCTTACCATTCCTAGCCAAGCTATTACTTCATTTACATTTCCTGTGTCACTAACCACGGCCAGTTACATTGAAAAACAACAGCAATAATTCTTTTCTTCATGTGTTGGATTATGCCAGAGAGATTATGGTAAATGACGTTTCATTTCAAGGACGTGTGTCACATATCACAATGATTCATAAAATAGCATTAAATACAAAACAAACTGAATCATGTTTTTAGAAAAAAAACATGACCAGGGAAATAGTCATTCATTTTTAAATATTGTCAAAAAAGAAGCAAGAAAATTAGGGACCAGATTAATTTTCCACTGAGGAAAAAATATCCAGCCATTGTAAAATAGGCCCATGTCCTGAAAATTCTTATGCATGCACTTAACTTTAGCAATTTGAGTAGATGGCCACTGAAATTAACAGGAATTTCTCATGTACTTAAAACTAAACATGTGTGTAAGTATCTTCAGGATCAAGGCCGTAGTTTATAGGGAGCTGTACATAGCTCAAGAGATTAATAAAAGTAGAGTATATCTTTTTTTCCCCTAGATCTCTGTTTCTAACCCAGTCCAGTGGGTAGTGACTTACAGTCACTGGCATGAAATAGGTCATCAGTGGCCCAATTCCCAGGGGACAAATGACCTCATCACAAAATCCCTCATCACAACTGGAAGCCTGAGTAGTGAGGCTGAGCATTGGATGGGTTTTGAGACTGAACTACCTCCTCACCCACAAAGGTCTGTCTCTTCCAGGTTCAGAGGGATAAGGCACATTGGCAGGGCACTGTGGGGAAACTTTCACTGCCACTACCTGAGCTGCATCTGTTCTGTGGATAAATATAGGACTTCAGGGTTGTCAATCTGGCACCTTTCACAAAAAAAACCACACTAAATTCAGACACATTTAAAATAAATATTAACCAAATATGTCAGGATAATGTACATACGAAATGCAAAAAAAACCCCCAAAAATGGAAGTTAATAGGAGCAGTATAATAGTAATAATGCAATCCGTTCTTACTATTCCAGAATCATGTCTTGGCTTTATATTATAAAGTGATTTCGCCTTTTTCTGTCTGCACACTTCCTCTGCTTCTTTAACCCTGAAAAAAGAAATTTTGATGAATATTTCACTGGGTTAAAGCCATTTGCTAGACAACACAATATGTGAATAAAAGATTAAGGTTTAAAGACAACAAATATGTAACTCCCCGCCACACACACACACACTAATATGCAGTGGTCTGTAAAATACCATTTATAACAAGTATTTGCTATTATAAATACAAAAACAAAGCTATTACAATACCATCAAGATGACTATATAATTTACCAGGAAAGATGCAATGACTTCTAATTGTGTACGTAAAAATCACATTCTCTACCATATCATTAAAAATAGGATGCAAAAATGTCATGGTTAAAAAAATATACTGACTGACACAAAGAGTTGCTTTTCAAGTGTATGTATTGGAAACTGCATTTCCATCATTCATTGTTTACATTTCTGAAATGACCCCTCAACATTTACTGTCTGCATACTGCCAACAAAAGCTTTGCCACTCTTGATCCTGGCTGGTCCCCAATTCATTCTTTGTTTACCCAATGATTTAATTCATTTTGGCAGAAACTTATGAAAAGATTCAGCGCAAATGTTCAGTCTTGCTTTTGTATTCATAATTGAGAAAACTTGGTTTTCAATTTAGAAATCTAAACAAACAAAAACATGTTTTCAGTTTCCGAGCAGTTTACAATCTTTGGGCCTGATTCTGTGATCGTTTACTGCTGGGATCATTGCTTATTATTAGGAACTGACATCAGCAAGACCACTCACAGTAGTAAGTGATTGCAGGATTGGAGGCTAGTCTGGAATCCTTACTGACACAGTATTTATGTATTTTGACTTACAGTAAGTATGTAAATCCACCATCATCGCAGGCCTATTCAGGCATCTTTGTCAGATATTAGATGTAAAAAATAAAGCTAAGAGCTGCTCCTCCAACCTACAATAAATCAAGCTCAGGCAATGCTCCCTCCCCATCCAAAAGCCTGGGTTGCCCTTGCAGCAGGCTCCAAACATCAACCCCTTTTGGCTTTTTTGGACCAAAGAGAGGAATAAGTTCTAAAATGGAGGGTTTTTTCCACAATGGGACTACTTCCTTCAATAAAGATCCTTCATGTGAGGAGGGCTGCAAGTCAGGACCTGATTAAATGATGCTCAGCCAACACAGCATTTATGATAGGATAAACCACCCTGGGTCCAGCAGCAGAGTGTTCTCAGTGGAGTACCACCCCTTAGAACCTGCTCCTGTCAGTAGCCTGCTAGAGCCCAGTTTAAAATGTATTTGCTTCATTAAGATTTTGATTGATCTGCAGATCAGCCTAAGATTGCCACTGGGTGTTTGAAGCATTGAAACTGTGTCGGACATTCTGTTATAGAATCTTTATGTTTTAGAAGCTTCTATGGGGTTACTTTGCAAATGATGACTTTTAATGGAGTGGACTTGAGTGAGGGATGGCAACGTACTTTATAAATAAAAGTACAGTAAAAGGAAATCAGGTAAAACCCACACTGACTTTCCGTGTAGTGGGCAGCCATGTGAATTTGAGAGACAGCTTACTTTGCGTTTCATCATCATCCAACTGAGAAATAAACAGGAAAAAAAGATACTAAAGGAATGAGTACCGAGACCAATGATACATCCTTGGCCTGGTCCCTATGGATATTCTCCAAACCTCTTGCATGTTTGCTATTTTGCTGTGACTGTAAGGAGCAATGTGAGAAGCAGATTTTTTTAAAAATAGTTGTATGTTATTAAGGGCTAGATTTTCAAGAGAGACCAGCTCCCATTTAGAAACTTAACGGGAAGTGGCCAGTTATTCAGGAGCGCTCAGCACCCAATGAAAATGTGACCCTAATTGTGTCTGCTAAGCACTTTGGAAAATTTGGTGTTAAGTCACTATCCCTTTTATCCAACTTCAGCCAATATTCCCCTAGCTCTTTCACAAACATCAAATGTTCCAGATCAGATGTGATCATGATTCTCTGCCAGTAGTGAAATCAAAGCTCTGACTGCACTCCATATCTTAAATGTAACAAATAGAGGAACATTTCTAATTGTATGGTTTTTTTAATAATGGTGATTATACATTCATTTGAAACTGCATTTCCAGTCTAAATGAGAAGCAGATGAGGCAGTGCTGCACAATATACACAGAGCCTTTGCAAAAATGCTAAACAGCCAAGTAATGTGGCTTTTGTAAAAGGTATTTTAAATGGGTTCAATAAAGGTAGCTGCCAAAATGTAGTGGTAGCTTTACAACAGCAGCTTAGACAGATGGCATAAAATGCTGTCAAGTTCACAGGACTATTTGTTCACTTCCAAAGAATCACTTACTCTTCCTAATTAACTTCTATGAAAATTTGATCACATTTGAAAGAAGAAAAGTCACCTCTCTCCTGTGGTCACTTCCTAATAATCTATTAGACAGTGTTTCCAATCAAAGATATTACCTCACCTCTCTCCCTCTTGTCTCTTTAGACACATTTGAGGTATTCAAAAGGGTCTATTACTAAGATTAATACATATTATAACAGTGTATCTATCATTTTATGCAATTATAGCTGCTAGATAAGTGCCATTTAGCAAAAGTGGGTCAGATTCTTGGCTGGTGTAAATCAGCATAGCTCCATGTGGCCTTGTTTGGGCTCCCAACTCATCAACAAGTGAACTGGTTATACTAAATAACTTATATTCTGCAAATAGTATGACTTCTCAACAACCTCTAATGCAAAGGATAGATGGTGTGAAACACATTACAATATTTTGCTAAACCAACTCACTCTGATCTGGAAATTGCTGTCCAATGACATCAGGGAAGCTTTAGTTCCATGTGCTATCCCAACTAAGTGAACCCTTTCTGGGACATACTTCCCATTGTTTTATTTATGATCACAAATGGCAGTTCTGTTGTGGACTGTGAGTCAATGCAAAGTTGCTGTCTTGGATATTTTCTGGTAGATGCCAGAGATGCCTAGGCAGATCCAAGAGAAAACTAACTGTTCACAGCATTACAATGGGAACAAAAAAAACTCATATGTTGTAAGTACTTCATCAGCATAAGGTGCTAAAATTCTCTCTCTATCTGTGGAAGCTTTGAGCTACCCAACATTGATTTCCCCACACTTCTAAAAAAAGAATACTATTTCTAAACCACATAATATTGCAACTTACAGCTGCTTGACATTTTTCAAATTCCAAAACTGACGAAGTTTAATTAAAATTTTGAATTTCATTCAGAAAATAAAAGAAATAACCATACATTTTACTGAAAATGTCTCCATCTTTCAACCAGCTCTAATTATAGCTGAAGAGAAAGAGGAGGTTGTGTCCTATATGAAAAAAAGTCCGACAGGAAG
Source organism: Dermatemys mawii (assembly GCA_007922305.1). Lineage (NCBI taxonomy): Eukaryota > Metazoa > Chordata > Testudines > Dermatemydidae > Dermatemys > Dermatemys mawii. The sequence goes on along the minus strand of ML677386.1, from coordinate 14,107,626 downwards.
CTTGGCCAAATCTGAGCAGTCTGGGACTGCGAGAGTGCCGGGTGGACAATGGGGGCAAATAGAGCTGGGCAGCTGGGATCGGGAGGAGCTGCTCTAGCCCTTGACGAGAATGGAGTTGATCCTAGGGAGGCACTCTGGTGAGTTACCAGGAAGGGGGTTGTGTGTGAAGGGCTGGTGAGCAAGTTGATGGTTGGCTTTGAGGTGAAGGGGGAGTGTTGGGGACTACAGGATGAGGGGCTGGAGCTGAGATTGGGATCTTGGAAGGTCAATGGGGATTTGGGGAGAATGGGGGATTCTATGGGCTGTAGTCAGTGGAACGAATGTCAGGGATGCTCATATGGTGTGCGTGGAGGGATGTCAGCAGAAGGGGAGGGCGAAGAGGGTCATTTGGGTATATGTGGGGCGGAAGGAGCATTCAAAGTTTGTGTGGGGTTTTGTGGGGTGGGGAGCACTTTGCTGAGCAACCCCTGTGCAGGGGCTGTTTATGCCGCAGAGGGCAGGCAGTAGCTGAAGCAGAGCGCTCCTGCTCTGGATGTGCTGCTCTGGCAGAGAGGGCTGCAAGGCAGCATCCTGTGGCCTGTTTCTCCTACGGAGGCAACTCACTTCTAAGGAGGATGATTTACATTGGAAACAGCCCCAGCCCTGCTCCTGCCAGCTCTTCCCATTGAGTTCTCCCTTTGGGTTAAAAAGCAGAGAACCAACCCCCTTTGTGTGATCTGGGCCAGCAAGTCCTCACCTTCCTCCAGACTCTGTATTTTGACCTCCATTGCTTCCATTCTAGCTTGGGCAGGGGCAGGGCTGGGTGACAGCTGTTGTGGCATATGGATGTCGGTCTAGTTTGGCAAATTGTGTGCGTGTACGTTTCGGCCAGGGGAGGGGGTTTGCGGGGGTAGCATACGTTCTCTGCATACCATAACAAGTCATAGGTGGGGTGGAAATCAGTAAGTTCACTGCTGCTGTTTTGCATTACTACAGATTTTGAAGAGAACTGCAGTGTTTATATTGAGTTGTTAAGGAGTGGCTCATTTTGTGAGCCAATAGGACTTGTCACTGCTGAAAAACCTGGCCACCCTGCTCGCGTTTGCACTTCCCCAGATCATGACAGAGAGTATTTGGTCCAAACCTGAATGGATAGCACTTACCTCCCCCAACACTTCTAACAGCCACTGAATCATCAGCACGCTTATCATGCCCTCCCCCTGAAAGTCCGCTGTACTCCCACACTGTAGAACCTCTGTTCTAGGGGGCAAGAGAAGAGCAGCACACTGACGTTTCACCGAAGGCGGCAGATTGTCTTGTACCTCATGTGCACTGTCTACTTTAAGGAAGGCGGGGGCCCCTAACATCCACAGTCTACAGGGTCCCAAAAATCTTTAATCTGGACCTACTTATATATATTGAAATTTCCAACTGCAACTTTGAGTGTCTGCAGGATAGTTCTTGCAGAGACATATTACAAGCCAACTGGCAATTAAACTTGGACTCTTAATAAGCCTTGTCTTCCAATTTGGAAAATTAGGTCTTTAATTCTTCAGGACAGTGCAACCCAGTATTAGGCACTAAGAGAGCTTCACCTGATTCTATTCTAGACTTCTCTCTAAAAGGTACAGGGTGCTGTGTGACTTATGTTCTAAGACAATGAGCCAAGTTTTGGTCAGCTGCATGGCCAATACTAAAAAAAGAACCTCTCTGGAGCTTATGAATGCTTTATTTATGGTACTATAAATGTGGTAAATGAAAAATAGTGTGGTCTAGTGGACAGGCCCCAAAGCTGGGAGCCAGGAACTACTGAATTCTAATCGCAAACAAACCACTTGCTCATTGTGTGGCTTTGGGCTACTCAATCTGTCTGTCTCTTGGCTTCCTGCTCCTGTGATGAGATGTGTGCAGGCAGATTCTGGTGCTTGCTGGGTGCCTCACTGAAACCAATACAACTCCACATGCATGCATGTCTAGCATCACAAACTAAGCTTCTTCATCTGTAAAATGAAGATAAAATTTACCTGCATCACTGGGGTGCTGTGTGAGGTGTAATTTGTGACTATTTAAAAAATGGGACACATTGTGTAGGTGTTAAACTATAGTATTACATATAAAGGGCTGGTAAAAGCATTAACTTATCTCCAGCCTACAGCAGTGGTTATCAGGCTTCTGCAGTGCTAAATCCAAAAGCAACTAAACTATTATTAATTGTCGCAATGTGCAAACATATATTCTGAAGGCTGAAAATAGGATTTAATCCAAAATTTTATTTAAATTAAATAAAAATGTACTGATTTCTCCTTTCAAAAGCTCTAAAAATATACTAGGTTGAACATTTCTACCACTTAAAATTACAGAACAGGCAGACAAGCAGCTCATTTCACAGCCACCAGCTAGACTAATACTTTAGATTAGTTGGACATGACTTTGAAATGTCATCAGCAGTTTCCTCCCTTCCTTGGGAGTCAGTATGTTTGTACTTTTTCACTATGATAAAGTGGACACGGGAATGAACTCATTTTAAATCCCCCTTTCTTTGCCAACTGCCATGTTTTATTATAATACATGCTGTGATGTGCATGGGATTTGTCAATTATTTAAATTACTAACTTAGAATTATGCGAATGATTATATTTAGCATTTCCATTGTGTTTTCATCTATACATATAAAGGAATTTTCAAAAGTGGATAAGTATAAGGCAAAATAGTAAGAGGAACCTTGGCTATTTTCTGTTTGTTCTATTAAGAAATATGCTAAAATTAGTCATATCTGTGTGTGACTGATTAGTCACACAGGAATAAAACAAAAGAAATTAAGACAAAAGGGAAAAATACCAAATCAATAAAAAGGGCAGGGGGTGGAGAACCGTGGAATGTACACAACTGGAATAATATATAAGAATCTTAGAAGGGATATAAACCATCATGCCTCAAGGAACAAACACACATCTTATTAAAGGGGTTAGGAGGAAACTTTCCCTGGGGGGCAAATTATTCCATAACTGAATACTGAAAGGCTTCTTGCACCTTCCCCTGAAGCTTCTGGTGCTGTGCACTGCGATTTGATGTACCACTGATCTGATCCAACTGCTAGATTCCTAAATACGTTTTGTCTAAGTAAGCTCTGTGAGGTTGGACCCCATTTTTGTAATAAATGTTCTAGCTATTACAATCCAAAACCACTGAACAAATTCAGTTTCTAATGAATCGTAAAAAAGTAGGTCAGCTATATGTCATAATCCTGGAGGAAGATTTGGCTGAATGTACAATACATAAAAATTAAAGGTTACAAGCTCATTTACTCATATACATTCTGCTGGTCTTTAATAGACAGTCTAAGACTAGGAGTAATCTTAGTATTTTTATATCAATAATAAAATAGGATATAATTTGCTAAAACATACACTTTAACTTACTGCTCTGACCATATTAACCCTATCTCAGCTCTCGTCATTGGGTCCCTGCTTCATTCTGCCTAAAGTTCAGAATCCTGTGTGTCACTTACAAGGCTTACCACAATTTTGCTTCATCTTCAGCCCAGAACTTGTTTCTACGTAGTCTTACTCTCACACCTTTTGTGCAGTTCACTCCTCTTACCATGGCGTCAAACTCCTTTCGCTCACTCACAGTTTTGTGCCTTTTTTCTCAGTCGCCTGCTATTGACTTCAGTGTCGTTGCAATGTATGCAGAGCTGCTATCTAATCAATTTTACTCAGATATAATAATTTTTTGACCACTAAGTGACCTGGTCAGAGAGAGAAAGCTACTGTTTGACTATGGTGATTTATTACTACTTCCTATCTGAATATTTATATCTAACTTCATAGGAGACTGTGGGAAAAGCAAGCAGGAAAGCAACATTTCTCTATATAAGAAAATCTCCCAACAAACACTACTGGGGTGGGGGAGAGAAGGAAGGACGATTACAGACCAATGGCATACATCCAGATTGATGTGACACAGATCTTCTAAAAAGCCCTTCACAGGAAAGGGGGGAGCTGTCTAGAGGGACAAGCTGACAGCGAGATACTCTGCAGAGGAAATCTAAAAAAGCTGATTCTTCCCTAGATCCAGGGAATCATTTGCCTCTGGCAAATAAGGGTGCACATATAGACTGGTTGATTGTTTTTAAGATCTGTCTTCCCCTAAATCAGGGGTCTCCAAACTACGGCCCGGGGGCCAGATCCGGCCCGCTGCATCGATTTGTCTGGCCCCCGGACCCCAGCTGAGCAGGCACGTGGAGAAGCTGCCGCTGCCCGCCCCCCGCCCCAGTTGCTGCCAACGGCCCCACGTGCGGAGGGGTGAATGCCCCTGCGGTGCAGCTGGAGGAGTGGGGGGGGGGGAGGGTCAGGGCAGCAGCTGGAGAGCAAAGGGCGGGAGCCAGGGCAGAGGCCGGAGGAACAAGGGGGGTCCCGCGGCAGTGGCGTGGGTGAGGGGCAAAGGAGGGAGGGTTGCGGCAGTGGCTGGAGGGGCAAATGCGGGGGAGAGGCCATGGCAGCGGCTCGCGAAGCCCCTTCAAAAATCTAATACGTCCCTCATCTCAAAAAGTTTGGAGACTCCTGCCCTAAATGCTTTAGTTCTAAATAAATGCTGCTTTGCTTTTAAAGGAGTTGTTTTCTCACTGTATTACCACAGTCATTGCTGCTGATGGGTAAAGAACTGTAGGGCCAGTCTAGACTACAGGGCTACATTGGCAGAACTGCACCAATGCAACGGTGCCACTGTAATGCGTCTGGTGAAGATGCGCTATGTTGATAGGAGACAACTCTCTCATCAGTATAATTACTCTACCTCAGCGAGAAGAATAAATATTGTTGGCGGGAAAGGGTCACCTGCTGACATGGCGCTGGTGTAGATGGTGCAAAAATTGTGTCACTTTTCACGCCCCTGAGCAACATAAGTTAGATCAACTTAACTGGTAGTGTAAACTTGCCCCAAGTCAGACCTGCTAAGATAATCATTGTGTGATTCCATCCTGAGACAGGTGATGGCGCAAGGCAGGGAAACAGAGAAGAGGATGTGTTCAGACAATCCAGGAGGAGTCAGAGGTGCAGTTAACCCAATAACTGTGAGAGAGACTATTCACATGCTTTGCTGGATCCAGGCCCCGAAGTCCTCAATTTCCATTCTTAAAGCCTTTCCCAAAATCCACTCCTTTCAGCAAACTTTGACTTCCATTCCATCGCTACCTACTTCTTTTCTGCCCCCAAAATATCATCTCGATTAAAACATAAGAATATACAAGCTTCATATGTAACACAATATCATTCGCATTGTCTTTTATAATCTTTGCCCCTCCTTCTTCACCTGTTGTCATTTCTTATGGCTTTTTTTTTTTTTTTTTTAAATCAAGACCTAATCTTACAAACACTTACTACCAGGGTTAGTACTCACTACTATGGGTTGTCCAATTTAAAATTAATGTTGTTAAAAGGGTAAATGGGATGACCTAGGTAATTATAGGTCTGCCAGCCTGACATTGAACCTGGATAAGATAATGGAGAGGTTGATACAGGACAAAGGAGGGTAATATAATTAATGCCACTCACCATGGATTTAAGGAAAATCCTATTTAACTAACAATTTTTTTTTCTATAAGATGACAAGTTTGGTTGATAAAGTTGATAATAGTATTAATGTGTGAAACTTCTGTAAGACATTTGATTTGGTGCTGCATGGCTTTTTAATTAAAAGCTAGAATACTACAAAATTAATATGGCACACATTACATGGATTAAAAGCTGGCTAACAGGATAGTTCTCCAAATGTAATTATAAATGTGAATCATCACTGAACAAGTGTGTTTCTAGGGGATTCCCACACAGATCTGTCCTTGGCACTACACTATTGAAAAATGATCTGGAAGAAAACACAAAATCATCACTGAAAGTTTTCAGAGGACACAAAAATTAGGGAATAGTAAATAATGAAGAGGACAAGTCATGGATAGAGAGGGATCTGAATTGCTTGGCAAGTTGGCAAGTAAAAGCAAACACTATCCAGATACGAACAGAGAACATAGGCCATACTTAGAGAATGGGGTACTCTATCTTCGGAAGCAGTGTCTCTGAGGAAGATTTAGAGGTGGTGATGGATAATCAGCTAAACATGAGCTCTCAGTGCAATGCTGTGGCCAAAAGGACGAATGTGATCCTCGCACGTATAAAACAGGGGAATCTCAAATAGGAATAAAGAGGTTATTTTACCTCTGTATTTGGCATTGGTGGGACCACTGGTACAATGCTGTGTCGAGTTCTGATATTCACACGTCAGAAAGGATGTTGATCAGTTGGACAGGGTTCAGAGAAGACCCACAAGAATGATAAAAGAATTAGAAAACCTGCCTTATAGTGACAGATTTAAGGAGTTTAATCTATTTAGCTTAAAGAGAAGGTTAAGGGGTGACTTAATTAGAGTCCATAAGTTCCTACATGGGGAACACATATTTGACAATGGATTCTTAAAAATGTAACAAAGAAAGATATAGCACGATCCAATGGATGGAAGTTGAAGCTACATAAATTCAAACTGGTAATAAGGCTTACATTTTTAACAGAGTAATTAACTATTGGGACATTTTATCAAAGGTTGTAATGAATTCTCTGTCAATGGCAATTTCTTAAATCAAGAGTGGATTTTTTTATTTATTTATTTTTTTACAAAGAGATGCTCTAGTCCAGAGATCATTTTGCAGAAATTCTAAGTCCTGTGTTACACAGTCAGACTAGATGAGCAAAATGGTCCCTTCTGGCCTTGGAATCCATGAATCTATAAATTGCAGAGATCAGTCACAGCAGTGTGCAATCTCAGGATCAGACCTGTATGATGCTTTATAAATACTAAGTAAAATTTCCATAATTTGAATCCACCCCATCCAGACAGATATATGTCTTCACTTAGCTCAAATACTTTATTCCAGAAAGGATTTCCTCCAGTGCCGCTACAGCAATAGTAAAACACTCAGTAAATGTAAAAAACATGCAGCATCCATGAGCATGTGAAAAACCTACATTTTTAGCTAGTTATTAGACAGTGCAAAAGAAAGGCTCTCAAATCCTGCCTTTGAATAAAATTTGGATAGTTTACTAAGGGTTAATCTAAATAACGGGAGAGAGCGGTTTCTTGTTTCCATCATAATAAAATTGTTTTTCTCCAGCACTTTCACCTCCCACTCCCCCCTATTTATTGTCAGGCAAACATATACAAAAAGTTCACCATGATTAAGTTTAAAGACAGCTTGCAAGATGAATAAGGGAGATACACTTTGGCACAGATACAGGAAAAAGAAACCAGACGTCCTTGCAGCCCCGAAGGCAGAATCATTTTATCTACCTTCTAGACCAAACGCCAGCCTGACCACAGCCTTATCAAGACAGAGAATTTCTCTCATCATTCAATCCTATGAGAAGGGGAGCCACTTTCCTGCCACTAAGCATTAATAATTTTGTCTGAATAAGTATCTGTGGCAGACAGATTCATTTCCGACTGGCTCCGAGTAGGCTTGATGGAGATACCCTTACACTTCACTACAGTCTACTAGTACATGACAGATTTAAACATACTGACAAGGTTGGAATGTTGCATGCTTTAGGTAGTTGAAATGGTCACAACAAACCTTCGAACGACAAGCTAAGGGCATACATTATTATTACAATTCGACAAGATTCTTCATGAAGCAACACCATTGTGTGTGTAAAAATTCAATACGTTGTAAGACGGAATAAAAAAATAAGTGAAGCAAGAGCTTTTATAGTTTGAATTAAATGGATTTTTAATCAGCTAAATAAAAGAAAAAAGGGATGTCGCATGCTAAACAAAGGATTTAAACTGCTCTGTGAGGATTGCTCTCTGTCTTGCAAGTAACATGTTTATAATACTAAGACACATGAGCAATTTCTTTAAAAATCAGCCAAATCATTCAGTGCCAGATATTTCTCCAATCTCTGGAGTACCACATAAGGAGAGAGAGTTATAAAAGTCTTTCTTGTGAAACTGTTTATGAAGAGAAGGGCTAAATGTGATTATTTCACCCTGTTTTAAAATGCGTTTGTTTAATTATTTACTAAATATTCTTTTAGAGCAGGTCATCATATTTCTTGAATGAGATAATCGCAGTTAGAAATCAGAATTGTTAAAATAAAAGTATTTCATAAAACACAAGCAAATGTTTAGAGCTCTTGCACTAAGGCTATTAGGGTTGAAGTGATGAAACAGACATGATTCAGCACCTGACTGCAAAGACTTTTACACAGATAAGAAGCACATTATAATGTACCTGGTCCCATCAAATTGACGGATGAAACCTAACCTCTGTCTACCAACAAAGAGGTTATGCGTTGGACTATCTTGATATCACAGCCAATTTCTTGCACTGCCCCTTTAAGGACTGCAAAGCAGACAATAGCTGGCCGAAAGGCACTGTGATTAATCATACTTTGGCTCAAAGGATCAAGGACAAATGGATTAAAATGTTTTAATCTGACCACTTAAAATAGAAGCTAACCTGTAGTAGAATCCTGGACATTTTCCTCCTTTGTCAGCAACTGATGCCCAGAACTTGTACTGCCTTGTGATGTCATTTCTCAAACACCACACATCTTGACAATACAATGAAAAAGATGCCTGGTGTGTTTTGCGGATAAAGATTTCATTGAGATTAGCAAGTATTGTATATCTATATTTTATTTATTTTACTTTCAGAAATTAGTCCACATCTTTGGATGACGAAAACCAGCATAACTCCCTTGACTTGTACATTATAGAAACATGGAATTGTAGGACTGGAAGGGTCCTCAAAAAGTCTTCTAGTCCACTCCCTTGCACTCATGTCAGGACTAAGTATTATACAGATCATCCCTGACATATGTTTGTCTAACCTGCACTTGAAAATCTCCATTGATGGAGATTGCACAACCTCCCTAGGCAATTTATTCTAGTGCCTAGTTACCCTGACAGTTTGGAAGATTTTCCTAATGTACAACCTAAACCACCTTTGCTGCAGTGTAAGCCTGTTGCTTCTTGTACTATCCTCAGGGGTTAATGAGAACAATTTGTCTCCCTCTTTCTTATAACAATCTTTTATGCACTTGAAAACTGTTATGTTCCCCTCAGTCTTCTCTTCTGCAGACTAAACAAACCCATTTTTTTCAATCTTTCCTCACAGATTAGGTTTTCTAGACCTTTAATAATTTTGTTGCTCTTTTCTGGACTTTCTCAAGTTTGTCCACATCCTTCCTGAAATGTGGCTCCCAGAACTGGACACAATACTCCAGTTGAGTGCATCAGCGCAGAGTAGAGCAGAAGAATTACTTCTTGGGCCTGGCTTACAGCACTCCTGCTAATATAGCCCACAATTATGTTTGCTTTTCTTGCAACAGTGTTACACTGTTGACTAATATTTACCTTGTAAACCACTAGGACCCCCAGCACTCCTTCCTAGACAGTTATTTCCCATTTTGTGTGAGCATTGCGACAAAGCTCCAAGTCTGTACTTGTGGGTCCTGCGCTTCCTGGCAGATTTAGGGGCCTCAGAAACTCATCAAGGCCCCAGAGTGACCTCCCTTTCTCAGTATAATTGGCAAGAGTCACCACCTAGTGAGTTACCTTCATCACAGGCCAGTATGGAAGATGGAAAATGGGGGAGCCCGGGCCTGCCCTCTACTCCAGACTCCAGCCCAGGGACCCTAATAGTATCAGCTAATATGGCTGACCTTTTAGGCACAAAACACAATACAATTCCCTGGGCTACTTCCCCACAGCAGTCCCCGCTTCTTCAAACTCCACTTCACCCTTACCTCAGGGCCTCCTTCCTTCAGTATGATATGTTGTCCAACACTCAGTCTCACCAACAGCATAACTTCCTTCCACAGCTCCTGACACCGACAGCCCACCTGACTAACTGGGAGGTTTTTATCTGGATTCAGCCAGTCCCTGATTGGCTTCAGGTGTCCCAATTAGGCTAGCTGTTTCTACTCCTTTCTAGAAGGTTCTTAATTGGCCCCAGGTGTCTTGATTGGTCTGGAGTAGCCTTTGTTTGGCTATCCAGGGAACAAGGACCTGCACATCCTGAGGCTGATATACCTGCCTTCCAGCACACTCCTATATCCTTCTGGACTGACTCCGTCACAGTATGCACTAATCATTCCTTCCGAAGTGGAGTATTTTGCATTTGTCCTTATTGAATTTCATTGTTTACTTCAGACCATTTCTCCAGTTTGTCAAGATCATTTTGAATTTTAATCCTATCCGCCAAAGCACTTGCAACCCCTACCAGCTTGGTATCATCTGCAAACTTTACAAGTGTACTCTCTATGCAATTATTTAAATAATTGATGAAGACATTGAACAGAATGTGACCTAAAATGGATCCCTATGGGACTCCACTTGATATGGCCTTCCAGCTTGCCTGTGAACCACTGATAACTACTATCTAGGAACAGATTGCCAACCAGTTATACACCTCCTATACAGTACCTCCATCTAGATTGTATTCCCTATAGTGTTTATAAGAAGATCATGGGAGACATTATCAAAAGCCTTACTGAAGTCAAGATATACCACATCTACTGCTTCCCCCACACCACAATGCTTGCTACCCTATCAAAGAAAGCTATTAAGTTGGTTTGACACTATTTGTTCTTGAAAAAAACATGCTGACTGTTATTTATAACCTTATTATTTTGTAGGTACACCGGACCATCGCGTACAGTGCGGTCATTTACATGAATCCCAAATTTAAATATTTAAATTGGGATCCATGGCAATGCATCCCCCATCTTAGCACAGGACCGCGCATGGATCCCGAACCCCGAGCTATCCTGAAAGTCTGGTGTATTTGCAAATTGATTGCTTAATTAAGCAGAGTGAGTATGTGTGTGAATTAAGCTGACTGGTATGTAATTCCCCAGGTTGTACTTATTTCCCTTTATATAGATGGGCACTATATTTGCCCTCTTCCAGTCCTCTGGAATCTCTCCATGCCATCTTCCATGATTTTTCAAAGATAACCGTTAATGACTCAGATATCTCCTCAGTCAGCTCCTTGAGTACTCTAGGACGCATTTCATCAGGCCCTGGTGACTTTAAAAAAATCTAACTTGTCTAAGTAATTTTAACTTGTTCTTTCCCTATTCTGATCCTATCTAATTTTCACTGGCATTCACTACGTTAGATGTTCAGTCGCTGCTAAACTTTTTATTGATGACTGAAACAAAGTCATTAAGCACCTCTGCCATTTCCATATTTGCTCTTTTGTTCTCCCCACTCCCATTGAGTAATGGACCCTGTCCTTGGTCTTCCTCTTGCTTCTAATATTACTCCAGTTTTAATCTTGAGTATTGAAAAGCCTTAGATCCATTTCAATACTACAAGTCCTTGGCACTCTGCAAAACTTGGTACTGGAACTGATCAGAAAATTTCTGCTGGAATGATTTTCTGACAAAAAATGCAGTTTCTGTAAAATTTCTGGCTGGAAAATGTAAATGACACATTTAATTCTGGACAGGTTCAACCAAAATAGAAATATTTAGTTTTGTTGAACTGATGTGTAACATTTTTCTGGATCATGGTGCATTGCCTTATTAAAGTTGTAATTTGGGCTCCCATTCTCTATTGTCTGGGTTCTGTCAAGGACTACATCTCTCACATTGGAGAACAGACTCCCCTACAATCGAACTACATGGGACATAAAGGCATACAAGCAACTCTGTTTGCATCATGGGAGATGTAACCTGACCAAGAAGTCTGGCCCACAAGAATGGAGGCAATAGATATTTAAATAAGAGCATCCATGCAGCAAACCACCACAATAGGAAATAGTTTAATGTTGAATTTAGAGGCATTTCAAGTTACTTTGAACCAAAATCAAAATAAAGTTAATTTGAAACAAAAATCAAAATGTTGAAATGTTCATTTTGATTGAAAGTGTAGAAATGTTTCATTTCAATATTTCCTTATTCACATTTTTGATTACTTCCTGCCATAAAATATTTTTATCTTTCATTTTTTTCTCCTGATTTAGGATGACAAATGTTGAAACATTAGAATTTCCGGTGGGACAGAACTTCCAAATTTCAGTCAGCATCACTTGGGACCACTACAATCACTTGGGTAGTAAAGGGATTTTGTCTTACTCTGCTATGATACAGAAGAAAGGCCAATTGTGTAATAACCATGATGTCCAACCATATATAGAGAAACATATCTGCACAAATACAGAGATACACACATCCAAAGTTCAAAAGGGCAACAGCTTTTAAAATTAAAGGAAATCCCATCCTTAAGTTACCAAATTATGCTTATGTACAGCAACTCATATGGTACTGAAAAACTAGAGTTGCCAAATCTTGCGATTTTATTACAAGTATTACATACATACACCCAAAATGTTTCCATGCCTCCTGATTTATACCAGCAAAATCATGAATTTTGTCCGTAATCAAAGTGATCACCATTTCCCATTACTTTCAATAAGACTGAAGCAAGTCTACCTTCAGGCCAGATGACCATCATTTCCTTACATCCTACATCAGCTAATTTTACATTCATTTTGAAATGTGCCCTTGCTAAGCAATGCTATTAATCTTCATTATCACAGGAAAGACACATGGAAAACTTACTATAGAAATGTTTCATCTTCTGATTCTCCCCACACATCCCCATTCCTTACTAAGTGAATAGTTCCATGTTCCCAGATCTCTCATTTTCAGGTCTAATTTACTGGTTCTTATTATAAGGGTTAACAAAAGACCCCTTAAATTACTTAGGGAGGACATAGCTCGTGCTAGGAGATTTAATGCCCTTCTTTGCAAGCAATAGTGGCAGATTACCACTATGTGCCTTACTCTGCAATGCATAGATACCTAATGCCAGACTTTAAATTGCTCAACAGAAAGTTTTAAATCATCCTCCTGGGGAATCTGTAGGGAGACATAGCAGCCTTTCTGCACGGGGAGATCAATGAGCTGTGGAGACATGCTGGCCAGGAATCTCCCTTTCATCTAGATATACAATGTGACATGCCAAGTGCCAGTTTAACTGCTATTCTTATGGGAATGGGAAACTTTTAGAGTCAAATGAGGAGTAAATTTAGGGGGGTTACGGATTATTTTTAAAATGTCAAAGATTTATCATGGGAGTTAAAAAGATTGGATGAGTCAGTGAAATGAAGTTCTCATACTTAGTGTGAGGTGGAAGATGTCGGAACTTTACTATAAGATGTAGATCTAGTTTACGACCCCCTCTCACCTACAGCTAAGAGTCAGTTAAAGTGCATTTCTATCAGCTGACACCCCTTTTCATAAATATGCACCACAGTGAGTGGACATTCAGTTTCCCATCAACACACATTTAGGGGTTCCCAACTGTCCTCCTCCTTTTCTCTTCTTCTGTGTAAGCAGGAGCTCTTTCACACCTTCAGATAGATGCCAACAATTATACAAGGGGTGTGGCCATCTGTGGCAGCAGTGACTGTCTGAAGAGACTGCAGTAGTACTCTGAGCAGATGTAGAGAAAAAGGAGCTTCTGTGCCTACTCTGCCACCCAAAAAAGGGAGGCAACGTTATTAACAATGCCTCTCTAGGTTTAGTGACAAGTCTAGCATATTTTAATTAGGTTCTAAGGCTGCTCCAGTGATACTGGCAGTTTAAAATGTTGGACTTCTTTTATTTATTTTTTTAAACTTAAAATACATTCTGAAAGCCTTTACCTCTGTTTGCTGTCATGAGCCAGTGTGTGTGTGTGTGTGTGTGTGTGTGTGTGTGTATATTTTTTTTTTTTTTAAAAAAAGAAGAGTTTGGCTCTGTTAGTCTTGAAAGACAGATCTTGCCACCTAGACCAATAGAAGACATTCCAATAATTTACTTTGTATACAACTATACCCCACAAGGGTTTACTCACTCTGTATTTGACTGCCATACAAGTGTGTCTGCACTCTGTGGGGATTTTTCTCAGAGTGAGGAATCTGCCCACCTCAGCCTGAAGATAAGACTCTAAGTGTGCCTCCACACATTTCCCTCCTCCCTGTCAATCTTTAATTCTTGGGGAGGTTCTTGCGCTATCCCTCCAGACTGTTTCAGGTTTATAGTCAGGTGGCACAGTGTTCTCTCTCTGATCAGGCTCAAACACAACTAAGTCTGGGAAAAATGCATGTCTTGATGGACACCTCATTACCAGGGTGATCGAGAGAAAACAGAAGGAAGGAATTCAGAGAAATTTTAAAAAATTAGGAGATTGGTTTAAAAGGAAAATGCTAAATACTTACATCTTGGTATACTCTAGGGGGACAGGATTAGAGCTGAGTGAAATTTTTTGACCAAAACTTTCTTGGTGAAAAAAGTGGGATTTGGTGACATTGAAACATTGTGCCAATTCATGTTGATATTGCCAAAATGCTTTAGTCAAATAAAATAAATTAAATTAATTCCAAATGCAAATGTTTCATTTTTTAAAAAATTTGGAAACAACTTTTTAGAAAAAATCCTTTACTTTTGTGCAAAATGATTAAAAAGAAAAGATTAAAAAGTGTTTGAAATAGTAGTAATACAGTGTTTCACTTTGGGCCTAACAAAACATTTGACCCAACTCTTCAATTTGTCAAAATAATTATTTTCTGTTCAACTTGATTTTTTTTCAGTTTTTGAGAACTGCTAGCAAACTGAAAAATATGTCATTTGCACAGCTCTAGATAAAATAACTGCCTATAAACAAAACCTTTAACATCTAGATGTCTGAGAGTCTTAATCCCAAACACTGAACAGCAAATGGGTGCTCAGGACCAAGCTCAGACATTTGGATTCCAAACAGTGGATGTGCTACCTTCACCTACACCATGCTATAGCCATGAACAAAGCTCTACTCCTACCCTTAGTGACCTGTCCTGCTTGCATTACACCCACTTTTCAGAATCCCATCACATAATCCAGGAGTCTGGCTGTAATATATACTGGTAGACACATTGTCAGAGCTCATAGCATATAAATGTAACATGGTCTATTAACTACATTACAAAAGTATAGTGGAAGAAAAAAGGTGAGATCATTCAAAGTTTGCTGTTGGTTAATTCAGAACCAAGAACCGAATTCTAATGGTGGTGGAGTTGCACAGACGTAACCAAGTGCTGAATTTGGCGCCAGTTGTTTGCAAGCGTATGATATCCTTTTCATCTCTGAAAAGATTATACCTGCCAAGGTTGATTATCAAAACAAAGCCATTTTTAGTCATGAAACACAGAACAAAAGTATTTTAAAGTACAAAACACGCTTTAAAAAAAAAGGATTTGTGTAAATACAAAATAGCTAAATGGGTCTCTTTTAGACTTTTTTAAAAAAATCACCCTTAAGCTGAAACCCAACATAAGAAATCTCAGCCTAAAGGGAACATTTCTGAGAACATTGTAAACAACTCAGAGTGATTTAGAATTGAATGCCCATTTTACCCTTGACTAAAGTGTTGCTACCAAACACAGGACTGTTAAGAAAATCCCAATAGTACCAATGACAGAAGTATGTTTTAAGAGTAAATTTCAGGTGCATTTTTCTTTTTATTGCTACTGTATTCAGCAGTGTCTTGTAGAATTTTCTTTGTGACTGGTATTTTCCATTTCTGCTTTATTTCATCTGACAAAACTGAGTAGAAGCAGTTGAAAACTTCAGAAAAATGAATTTGTTCTTAACCTTACGCCATTTTTCTTTGGTTTTTCTCATCTGGTAGCTGAGAAATACCAAGACTAGACACTGCTGTGTTTATCTTTTGCATATAAGTGCCTGGCAAACCAATATACAAGCTGCAATCCAGACTGGAAAGTATTTAAAATAAAGAATTACTGACTACTTTCTTTAAATATACACATTTTTGGCACATCTGTAACATAAGGGTGCACCTTAGAACAAAACCCATTTATGAAAGGTCTTTGGGTAAGTTATTGTATTAACAATTTGACTCACATTTACAGAGATTGGATAAGAAATTTCTACTATAAGAAGCTATCACTCCCCCTTTGTTTTCCTTGCTGAAGACCAATGACCTTAAAACTAGGCCAGATACACTGCTCACAGTGTAATCTTGTTAAACAAAGAAAACCTTTAGGGGTTCAAACAAAAGAATGGGGTACAGTTCTTACAAATATGATCATTGTCAAACTGCTTTCCTTTCTGCAGCAGCAATTATTTCCCCAAACAACAGCATTATACTGCAACAGCTGAAGGGGAAAATGGGGGGCCTTATCAGACCTGTCACATAAATGTGTACAGACAATACCTTGCTCTTTGATTTTAGCCACAGAAAATAAATATCTTGATTTACCAAACATAGACAGAGAGAAGCAACCACTGTGATTTCAAAACACACTGCGTGAAACTCCGGCCCTACTGAAGTTAATGAAAGTTTTAGCATTGATTTCAAGGGAGGCAGGATTTCACCATTAAAATATTAGCACAAGATAGCTAGCATGCAATCTAGGCACCAATCTTTTAGGTATAAATAACATCAGTGGCATGTACCATCACAAAGCAAATTAGTGTATTTCAAGATTTAGTGTGTTTCCACATTGAGTTAAAAGCTGAACTATGCACTCTCGGGAAAGTATTCATTTGGTAATCATTTAAGTCATGGAACCATAGAGATGTAGAGTCCTGGGGACACTCTGTGGAAACAGCAGGCCAGATGCTCCAATACAACAGCCTTGATATCAGTTTACAGTCCAGGAGTTCTCAAACTGGGGTTGGGACCCCTCAGAGAGTTGTGAGGCTATTGTATGGTGGGTAGTGAGCTGTCAGTCCCTATCTCAGACCTTGCTTTGCATTCAGCATTTATAATGGTGTTAAATATATTTACAAAATATTTTTAGAAGGGGGGGGGTCGCACTCAGAGTCTTGCTGTATGAAAGGGGTCACCAGTACAAAAGTTTGAGACTCACTGGTTTACACCAACTGTAGATATGTCTCTACATTTTAATTCATACTGCAATTTTGAGGGAGTAGGGAATACTATGGAATGTTACACTTTCAGCCACTCTAGGGTCTTGCCCAGCTTATTCTCCATTTTATTTTTCCTGTACGAAGAGGCCCTCAATTCACAACATTCCTGTCGTTAATGAGAAGAGTTGGAAATGACTATAACAAGTCAAGAAAACCGTTCTGTCAGTTGGCTGGAGGGTACCTCTAGAGGACATATTTTTACTAGGGCTGGTTTGAAAATTTCCATTGACACTGTTTGATGGGGAAAAAATGAGTTTTCAACTAAATTAGAGTGTGCTTTCCATGGAAAATTTTATTGCTCATCAAAAATTTGGCCAAAGCAAAAAATAGATAGATTCTGTCAAATGCCATAGTGCTACCTGACAGGAATCATAGTTTGGGTCACTCATTCTCTTCTATAGGATGGGATCCCCAGATGGATTTAATCTCCCACGATGAGTCATGGCCATGCAACAGCCATGATGCATCATTCCCCTCCCGCCTTCACCAAGAAGTGAGACCATGGTAACCTAGCTAGAGAGTCCACCTAATGGAGGAGAATGGGAGCATGAGCCACCGGAACTACAACTCTCATGAGGGACTGCAAATGCCATTTCAGAATCTATATATTTTGATTTTCTTTTGAAATATTTCAGATGTCATGTTTTGCTGAAAATTACATTTTTCACAGAAAAAGTTCACATTTCTGACCAACTCTATAAATTATTTCCTTTCCTCTAAGATTTTGCCTGTTGCCTCCACAACGCCTCCTGCTGGGGTGTGATTAGTTAACAGTTATATAGTTAGATATAAATCACTAAAATTAAGTAGTTTTTAATTAACTTTAACCTTGCTACCCTGGGCATGGGAAGAGCAAGCCAGGACCTCCAAAATTCTTAATCCATGCTGACAGAACATTACAGAAAATACCTTGAGTCAGTTCAGCATGATGTAGTATTTTCTGTATGTCTCATATCATAATGGAAAAACATTCAAAAAGTGGGTCTTTGTTTCTTAGATGTTTGTGTGCCTTGGATGAATTTCCCCCATGGGAAGTCATGGACCTCTTTTTCTTTAGATAATCATCTTCACAGCAACTATATATGATACCATGTATGGAGGACAATGATTTCAGGTAGGATAAGAAGAAACCCAAGCAAGTGAACACTTAATGGTCCTGCTTTCATTACAACTTCTCTTGCGCTTCAAAATATGTGGAGAAACAAAACAAACATACATTTGTATGACTAGCAGAGAATCTAAAAAGTGTTTTCAAAATTTTCCATGAGCTGATCTTTTAAAGAGTCAAAATGTATCTTCCCCGGTTTTTGGTTTTATTTAATACTAAAGGAAACAATATGTATAGTGAGAAGAGTTCTCACTGTTTTAAGGAAAATAACCCAATAATCTGAGAAGGAAGGAAAACATGTTTTTAAAAACAATTTTATAAAAAAATACATAGAAATGCAAGATAAACCTTTGGCAACTATATCCCAGCATGGGAAACTGGAGACAGAATGAACTTGGGTTGAAGTTAAATACTAAAGAGAGATATTTAAGTATATGAAATAATTTCAGACAGGAAGTAAAATGAAGCGCACTCCCATCTAGTAAGTACCTGCACTGTACTAATATTTGCTTCATAAACTTGCAATAGAATCAGAATCCAGACTGTTGTGAAAAGGGCATTCACTCTAAAATATCTTTCCCTATACTTAAAAATCAATAATTTGACTTAGCTACCTGATTTTCTAGGTGCTAAGTAGGTCTTTACAGTTTCTATTGACATAAGCCACTCAGTAATCTAATTTCAGTGGGAATTGTGCATGATCAGCACTTCTGAAAAGCAAGCCCTTTTTATGTAGGTGCCTAAATATGAGCTTACATGACAAATTTTGGCAATGTGAATAATTCCATTAACTTCCCATGGAAGTCACTGGGACTACTTGTATGTGTAAAGTTATGCATGTCTATAAACGTTTGTTGCTTTGGGGCCTACATCTGTAAAATTTTATTTTATTTTGACATTTATTAAATCACAGCAACATTCTTATGCTCACTGAGTTACCAAAAATAACAACTATATTCAGCATACAATAGATTCCATAGCTCCTCTAACGTAAGGTGTAATCCACTTGTGAGTGGGTGTTAGAACACCTGGACAGGGTGTTGCTTATGTGATAGCCACCATCTTAGCCAACATACTAGTTTGAGCTAAAGAGCCACGATTTCCTAGCTAAGAGCTGTAACAGACCCACATCATCTGTAGATCGGCAAAAAGGGCACCTGTCGTACATACAAACCAGAAAGTTACACAAGGCACAGGCACTTATGCCATTTTTTAAAAAAGTGATCATGCCTTATTTCTATCCCGGTGCAAGAAAGCTCACAAAATAGAGTTTGGAAATTTTGTTTGTTTTGGTTCTCTCTGTGGGATGATCTTGCTAGATTTTTGTCTCCCCTGCCATAATAGGTTAAATATTTTAGGATATCATCTCTAGATATCGGTCCGTGTCTATGACTCAAAATACCTTATGAATGAAAAACCTCTCAATGGCTTTCAGGACTTAAGTGAATCCAGACAATGAAACGTTATTAATAGTGATGTATCAATTACATGCCCTAATGGGTCATTCATGGTCACGTGGAAAAAGACAGAAAAAGCTTAGCGCGAACTGAAATTTTTACTCATTAGTAGACTTCATTACTGTTCAGATGTATTTATAAAAAAAATCAATAAAAGTTTGTATCAGAAGCTATGTGAAAGACATTGGATGTATTTTTATGCCCATGTTGATATTTTTTCTTGAGATATTGCTCCTAATAATACTCTTTTACAAAGAATATTAACTGTAATTGTAAAAATGAAGACACCTACTTTTCTTGCAGAATAAGTTTGTTTTCCTTCTTCCAGAGGTCTTTGAAGTCAGAACTGAATTCATGCCAAATACTGAAGAAAGCATGAGGTGACACTTCCTTCTCTCCCATTTTTGGTTTCATACAAAAATAGGCTGCAGTTTCCAAAAAGCTGTCAAAGACAACAAAAAACATTAAGTATTTTATTATCTATTGATATAGAATTTTCTTTCTGCATCCAAAACCTGGCATAAAATGCAATTGCTATCGGTAACAGGAGTGAAATATATAGATTATCTAGCTTTGATGTCTTCCTGTCCATATTCTGTTATATTTCCTCAGTAAGGGTTGGGGTTTCATATTTAATCATACACGCAGTTTTTGACCAAAGCATTGTCCATTTTAAAGCCAAGAATGAATATACTCTCTTAGAGCCCAGCAAAATCCAGACCTCAACTTCTTTCCTGACATTGGATTTTTATTACATTTGAAGCCATTTTCAAAACAGAGCTGAAATCTAAAGCAACGCTACGATAGACAATCTAGGTGGAGCATAGAAAGGTGGTGTCAAAACAATACTTTTCAACCCAAGGCAATAGTAAACCTGCTAGCAACAGTCACGCTAGAAAATCATTATCAATTATGATTCCAACACAACTGTGTATGACACTCATTTCGGAACATAGATATTGCTAGCATAGATGACAAAGTACCATATGTAAAGCTGAAGTGAAAGCAAGAATTCTTCTTGAAGGATAGAGAGGGCTACACACCAAGATTTAGCATAATGGCTATGATTTCAATGAAATTTGAAACACCCCCTCCCCTTAGTTTCAAATTTTTTCAAATTTTTTTCAAAGCTTCTCTCCCTTAGTTTCAAATTTTTAAAAATGGTCCAACATGGAAAAAAATATGAATTTCAATTCAAACAAATAAATTTATCTCAAGGAACAGGTACATAATTTTATTGAAATCTCATCCAATTTTATTTGTATCAAAATGCCATGTTAAAAATTCAAAATATTCTTCATACAAACAAGTATTACATTAAAATATGATAATTCAAATTCTCATGTTTCTATTAAAATCTGGCCAGTTTGTGAAAAAATGTTGTGGACAACAAAATGGCTCAGAATAGAATTCAGAATATTTATTTTATTTTTGTATTAAGCTATTTATATAATGTTTCCAAAGCCTGCTGGTTTGGGGTGCAGGAGAGGGGGACAAGATGACAGTAGAGCAATGGGCATTAAAAAAAAAGAGAGATTAGACAGACAGGGAATCAGATTTGTGCCTCACATGGCAGTTCAGATTACTACTATTCAGCTACCCATGCAATAACATTTTATGACCCGTACATGGTGAGATCATATTATTCACAGAGTGAAATATTGGCCCCATTGAAAACAAAGGAAATTTTGGCATTGACTTCGAGGTAGTTCGGATTTCACCCATGGAACCAACTGACTGATTACCTTAATTACAGTTTCAGCAAGAGTGCTACGACATTTGTCAGTGCACATGCCAGCCAGTTAATCAAAAGCATATGGAGAGTGACGGGCATTACAGGATGGCATGGGAATCTTCAGGCATCTTTTGAGTCAGTGGCCATTTCTGAGTAAGCTACTTAAAGACCATTCTGTGTTTTGCAAAACACAGAAAAATCAGAAGCTCAGAGAAAGGAGAGGTTCTGTTCTGACAAACACCTAGGTCAGGGTCAGGGGTCACTTGCAGAAGTGGTGTGCCGAGTCTTCATTTATTCACTCTAACTGAAGGTTTTGCATGCCAGTAATACATTTCAATGTTTTTAGAAGGTCTCTTTCTATAAGTCTTTACTTTACATACAATAGTTTAGTTATATATTAAATAAGATTTTAAAAATGTTTAAGAAGCTTCACTGAAAATTAAAATGCAGAGCGCCTTGGACCTGTGGCCAGGACCCAGGCAGCATGAGTGTCACTGAAAATCAGCTCATGTGCCGCAGGTTGCCTACCCCTGACCTAGGCAAAGAGGCAAATGACACAGGGATATCAGACCCAATGATAGCACGAAACAAGGGAAGCCTAGTAGCTAAATGACTGATACGCAAAAAACATCAAACTGATTAGAGGGTGAGCGTCCCAAGTAATATGTTTAAATTTGAGGTAACAAGCTATAATCCCTCTGCATGAAACTCTCATATCAAGCAGGGAGCCAGGCCAGAATGAAATTCCAACAAATATATGTTTGAGTTTGATAAATGGTACTAACATTTACAGTAGACACGAAGGCTTTCATTAACAATCCATGGGATCAAAGGGGGTTAGTCAGGCTTTTCCTCTGATCATTGCTAATCTTGCTGGGAACCACCAGTATAGCCAATTCAGCCATACATCTATGTTTAACTCTAGCTAATGGCATTCCTTCTTCCAGTCAGTTACAGCAAAATGCAAGTCCCCAGCCAGACTGATCACCTTTCACGGCAACCAATTTGAGGGAAAGGGAAATTAAGCTGATTGTAAAATGTGAAAGACCTGAAGCTTAGCAGATTGTCAGTTAAAGTGTCACTTTTCTAACACCTGTTAGTGCAAATGCAGAAGACTCAACCTGGACACCGTTGGGCCTAAAAACAGAAAGCCCCAGGAATCCAGTATTTATCTATCCTGATAGCACAGGCGAAACAAATCCAAGGTAATCATCTTAACTTCTTCAGTCAGAGGTATGTTGATGTTCTCCTTATTGTATCTTGAAGGAGAAGGTGGCAGGATTCAGATATGAAAGGCAAAAGACCAAGATAAAGTGAGGGAAAAGTGACCCTAGATACCCAGAATGAAATTTGGGAAGCAGTAACTTATTCACAGAGTAAGCTAACGTAAACATCAGATTTTGAGATCTGTAAGATTATAGTTTACATATGTTAAAATAGAGAGACCTCAAAGCTGATGCTGGAGGGGACAGTGAGCATATGGCTCAATTACGAAAAGGGAATTAGACAAAGTCGCAAGTAAACCCATGAGGTTAGGAGTGGATATTGGCATTTCAGACCAGGTGACTGAGCCATACAACAGATACTTTCTGCATTGCATTTCAGCAGGGCAACTCATCCAAATGCTTTGTTGGTCCTTTAACAAACCCTGAAGCAAAACACATTTCAGTAATGCTTATGTGTATGGTGGTCAGAATAGGGGATTGAGAGTCAACCTCCTGCGTTCCATTTCCAAATCTGTTACACTAAAATATGACCTTGTGAAAGTCACATAAGCGCCCTGTGCTTCACCTTTTGTATCTATGAAATGGGTATACTTACTACTCCAAAGAGGTGTTGTGAAACTTGCTTAATGGACATAAAGCACTACAAGTTCCTCAAATGAAAGGTGCTTATGTCCCCCATACTATCAAGTCATGTTTCAAAACAACACAAAATCTGTGTGTCAGAGAAGGTGGGAGAAGAGAGGGTTAGATGGGAGAAGAGAGGGTTAGGGTTACTTGCAAGGATTAATAGAGGTACAGGAGGTCAGTGGCTTTGTTCCAGTCAGCATAACTTTTCAAGCCTGATTAAAAATAAGGCATTGATGTTCACACTGCTGCTTTATCCATACAGGACAAAGGGCAAATATCTGTTAAAAGGATTTTAAATAGGTTTTCATATTCCACATGCTGGCCCCAAAGAACATTTAAATATCTTTAAATCTGCTAAATCTGCAAAGGTGATGTTTCTGAGAAAATAAATAAAGAAATTAGATTAGGGAAGGTGGTTAGCTTCCCTCCTCTCCCAATCTTCCCCTCCCTCAATCTAGTCTCTAGGCACATTTCAGAAAAACATCCAAGATCTTGCTACATGCTACTTATGTTACACTTAAACTATTATGCCTTTTTTATAGATATTCAACTGCATAAACAATCAGCATTATTAGAAAAACATGACAATCACATTTTTAAACCTATTTGCCACTAGTATGTCTACCTACTGAGTCAAATCAACTAGAAATATTTTAAGAGCAAACCGTAGTTTGCTTTATCTTTTTGTTCTCTAGTTAATACACTACAGCAGCACACGATTCAAATTCAGATCTACCATGTGTCATACATTGACTGGACAACTATTCATTCATCTGGTCAGTTAATCAATACCAACAAAATGTATGTGTATGGAGATATCTCTCAATTTATGGATGATATGGGAGTGCCTATTGTTGAAGGAAGAGGAATGGAGGAACAAACCAACAAATTGCCCCTTTTTAAGAAATAAATCAGAATTAATGCTATTTAGCAATGAAGAAACAGCTGCAGAGTCTCCTCAGAATGGGCTATCCAGGCTCCAGCAGCCAACAAATAAAGGTAACTGTAGGTCCAGAGACATGGTTTGAATTTCACTTGCAGCGACATTATTCCTGGCTGACCTTACCGAGAGATGGTTAACCCTCTCTTTCTTTCTCTCTCTCTTTCTCTCTCTCTACATTCCGGTTCCAAACACACAAATCACCTGCAGGCACATCGTAGCAGTAGTAATCAATCTAAACATGGATTTAAGACCATGGAAGATGATTCTAGATTGTTTAATAACAAATGAGGGCTTTCAACTGCAGCTATATTTGGATGCTCCTGATACCTCAGGGTTTGGAGTCTAAATGGTTAGCAGTTGTAACTTCAGTGCATATCAACTACTCACTTAAGTAAATGTGAGATTAATTGACAGTACCTCATGGGATTTTCCCCTGTGGTAGTAGTTGTGAGGCTTTTGCTATCCAGCAATTAAGGTCACAGGTAAAACAACTAATAACTAAGGTTGAATAAAGGGAAGGGTAGGTGTGTTTGGCAAGGGAGAACAGCAACCATATGTAATCAACAAGACAGTATACAAATGCATGCAAGTTATTACTCTATTTAAATTTGACATGAGTTGTGTTATATTAAGACCCAACTTGTGCAGTGAGGCTTTAAGTCCATTACAAGGGTGAAATTTGGCCCTTTGGATTTAAGGCGAGACATGAAAACAAGAGCACAGTATATAGCTAGCAGTTAGTAGCTGCTCTCTGGAAAGTTAGTTGAATGAATTGTCATATTAACCCCTCTCAGGCTCATTTTGTTTAGAGGCAAAAGCAATGACAAATATTCTGTTGTCTCTTTTATAGAATATACAGCTGGTATAGCAAACATTAGTGAGAACATGCAACCATGAAAATGCCATCTATCTGATCAATATTGGGCTTATGATTTGGAGGACATTCAGCAGCTCTAGCAGGTGGAATTAAGCCTCTTCCCTCTTGGGTCTTGCTTCAAAAAGGGATAAAAGGGGCCAGCCTCCTAGTTTCTGAGCTAGAGGACAGGGAGAAACAGGATCCCAAGCAGTCACGTGGACAAATTGGTATATTTCATTCAAGGTTCCCTTTTTATTGTGGTTTCAAGGTTATGAGTGCATTTTCATATAGTTTTTACACATTTTCCCCTATTGCCATCCTTGTCCTGAATAATTAAAAGTGGGGAAATTTGATTGCAAACATAAGTATAGGGGGGGAAAAATCAAGCATTCAAAATTTTATAAGCAAATTTTGTTTTGTTAGGCAGAAAACAGTATTATTGTATTAAAAACAAAGCCAAGTTAACATACCACTCTAAATTAACTGCCAGGAACCATCAATCTTTCCTTGCTTTTGCCGATTTATATTGTGTAACTATGGTTTTTATAATTTTGTTCTTTAGAGAACAAACTAAGGTCTCAAGTTTCTCCCCTGCCCTCCATAAAAAGTTTCCAAATCTTTGCGATGTTTCTTATTCTAAGTCATCTTCCTCATCTCCATCCCTTCCATCTCATAAATGTATACTGAATGCAAAAAATTTTTATTGCTCCAATAAAGACAAAATCAAACAACTTAGTATTTAGGGGGGGAAATGCTCTGTAGGAATATCTTCACAGAGTACTCCTATGCCAGCCACCATCCAACATAAATCATAAAAGCAGAAGGCCAGGAAATTATATTGTGGCAGACTAGCATTTTGTGGTATTTTTCTATTCTTAATATAACGAACACTCAACATCCTTAATGATAACTGATAGTACCAAAAGTATAAATGAATAAATAATGTAACTGCACAATATAAATATTTATAATTTATACTTCATAATGAGTGTAGCAGATTCAGTACCACTTACGGATTCAGAAACTGTCAGAGAACATCCAGCGTAAGTGGCAGAGAATCGTTACATTCAAGATGCAACATTCAGAATTTAAGCTATTCTATAATCATTTATTTGGAAAAGTTACAATTTGCAGGGAACTGATTAACTCAGGATGTTGCTAATGGATTACGCCTTTGCTCTTTAGAATACCAATTCAAATGCAACCGAAGCCAGTAATCAAATGCCTGAAGCCATCCAGTGGTTGTTGGCTTCCTTGGTCTAGTTTCCCATGGACAAAGCCCATTATACAAAATCTACAACCACGACTAGAACAAGGCAGCAATCTTGTTGGAACTCTCAGAGAGGCCAAAGAGTGAAGTGAGCGTGAAGACTAACATATCTTTTCAACCCTAGAATTAGCATCTTTAGCTCAGGATTGAGATATGTTGGTAGGGCACGAGGGGGAATCTTGCAACATCATTGCCTGTGCTGTACCTGCTCTATACATAAGAATAGGATCACAGGTGCTAACTTTTGTCAATGCTGGTGGGTGTTCACCCCCCTCCGACCCCTAACCCCACCCCAACTCCACCCCTGCCCCAAAGTCCCCACCCAAACTCCACTCCCCTTGCCCCTATTGGACCCCTCCCCAATATTCTCTGACCTTTCAGTTTAATTTTATTTTTTTTGCCCAATATCTCTCTCTCCACTCTCAGCCTTGCTAGGGGGCTTTAAACACACATTTCAAACATTAACTCTATTACATTTTAGTTTTGCAGATCACCTTTGGAGGAAATCCAAATCATTGTGTGGCAGGGAGCAGGCAGGAGCAACATTTAAGGTTTTAAAGGCTTACCAGACTTAGGTGCTACATTTCTAGGTACTGCTTTTCAACAGTACCATTCTACTATCAGGTTTGTTATTACTTTAGGTGTCATCAACTTGTCAGCCCAAGAGCAGGTGTGAAGTATTGGTCCCTACTATATCTAATGTCATCAGAGCTGATGGAAGTTCTATGCATGCAAGGAGTGTTCTGTCAGGACTACATTATTTCTCAGGGAATTTTGGAGGTAAACATTCTCACAATTCACCTGTTGCTACAGAAAAGAGAGCAACATAACATTGCTAAATGCATTAAAAAAAAAGTTCAGAAAACAAAGAGGTGCCTGAGAGACAGCACTTGGGAAGCCCACTTTAAAACCTAGCAACCCTTGGAATGTAGAAGTACCTGTACCAAATAATAAAATACAACAAACCAAACACATCCTGAAATGGGTAGGCCCGTGTTCCATATCCAATTATACTCATCCTAAATTCCCCTGCCAATAATTACGTTAGTGGGCAAAAACCATTCATTTGCCTTTTTATTATAAATAAAGTATCTGTTATTGCATCACAGAGCAAATTTCAATTTCACATAACAGAACTTACTCTAAATTTTCATATCAATTTAAATCAATCACAACATAACCCGCCCAGGATAATTCAATATTTTGGTCTATCCAGTGTTTACCAGGGATTAATAGCAAAATGAATTTGTAAAAGTCTTTTCTACAATCTTCAGCCATTTAAGGAGTCCAAAGGAAAGCAGTCCTTAAATGTAAATGCCTCCTTGTAATCACATCTTTTCACCATTTTGCCTCAAATCCTAGAAAACATGTACATAAAAATATAGTTTATAATATTTGGAAGGGACACACTGTGTGTAATAATCTAGAAGACTCAACATACACTACTCCAAGCAATTTTCAGAAGCTCCACATAAATCATCAGAAATTGAGTAATTTTCAGTGCAAATTGTTTTTGACAGATGTCAGATTCCCAGTCTGAATCTGTTAGGATTCACCTACATCTAAGCATTACTAGCCCAGCTAGTAGCTACCGTACTGGGCTTAGAATCTGATCTTTCATAATTTGCCAAATGGATAGCACTAGTAACTGGACACACTCCATGCTCTGAAGGTGTCCCGGGTCTTAAATCAAAGCTGGAAGGCGAACTTGTACATGGATCCTAAAGCAGACATTGTGGTGACGGTAGAGGAAGATTCATGGTAAATCTTCTAGTGCTATTGATTTTGAGAAACTAGCATACCACTTTTTTTTTTTTTTTTTTTTTGAAGAGATAAGCACTTAATATGGGAACCAGACCTTGAACTAGGCCCAAATGCAACATTGACCAAAACAGCATAATAAGCGGTACTAAGGCTGCAGCTGTTCATTCACAGGCACACAGTCCAGAAAAACAAATTGATCTTGCTGCAGCATTGCTGTTGCCATTTTTGATGGGTCTGGCTTTACTACTTAGCTCCTGCTTCTACAAGAACCACTAAGAAAAGTTCTGAAGGCCAGACACGGCTCTGACCATGTGCCAGTAACATGATGGTATAGCTGCTGCTGCTCCTACCCTTCAATGAATTGTGTAGGAGGGTGTGAGAGGAAGGAAGGAAGGAAACATCTGTATCATAACTACTGTATTTTGGTGACAATGACTGTCTGATATTGTGGGCCTCTCTTTCCTGGAGTAAGTTGTATGATCAAATCTTCTTACCCCTTCTAAATTGCATTAAATGCAGTTTCTCCCCTCACCCCTCAAATGGAACTAAAATTTCTCTCCTCTCTCCCAGAAAATAAAGGCCATGATTAGAAACTTTTCAGAAAGCAAAAATGTTCAGTAACTGAACACAATGGAAAAAAAAGGGGGGGCGGGGGAGAAAGAGAGGAAAATGTTCTTAGTTCTTCGTGAAAACAAGACCAAGTGTTCTAATTTTAGTAGAGTCTCACTCCATCCATCCATCAGCATCTAGTAGAAGTTCAGTATTTCAGCCATACAGCTGTGGACCACAAGACAAAATGAGAAGCATTTAACCGAAATTACCTAGGGATTATTTAAAATGAAAACAATGTAGAATATAATTCATGACCCTTCTCCTCCCAACACTCTCCCTCTCTTCTCCCCCCTCAAAAAAAAAATTGGCTTCTACTTTAACTTGTGAAGTATTTGACAGGTTCACAAGTATTTACAAATGAGCGTCTAATTGGAAAGTGCCAGGTTCCTTTTTATTGCACTTTATCAATATTGTTAAGGGAGTGATGTAATTGTTTGGGGGTATGGCAAAGACATTCCATGTCACTTCAGTGTTAATACCAGGCTGGAGCCTTCCTTGTCTGCCTGTGTAAGCTAGATAAACACAGACCTGTGTGCTTTCTTCTCATCTCAGGATACTTACTCAGAGAGACCTTGGAACATATGCCTATTGTGTGCTAAACATTTCACTTTTCATTTTATCCATGTGCCAGAAATCCATTCCTTGGATAAACACTTTACATACTGACACTCTTAAAGTCACTAAACACGATAAATAAAGAGAGAATACATCATTTCAGAAACGATTAAACATTTTCTCACTTGTGACAAATGAACAGCTATACACTGTATGGAGTCTCTGGAGCAGACATTCCATTTTCTTTGTCTTTATTTTGTGTGGAAGATTAACTTTCCATTTCAGCTCATCTATTGCACAACTCAGCGTCTCTAAAGTACACATTGTTGCACTGAGCCCAAAACATTTTTCAAGTTAGATTTTTTTTTTGCAAGTGCTTTTTACCTAGAGTTTCTGTATTTTTATGGTGATGTCAATTTTTAACATTTTATGCTATAGCTGAAAGGAGAGTCTGTTTCTTGCTAGAAGTTAAAGAAATACTATCATGAGGTAGATTTTAAGTTGTATGAAGGCTGAAGTTAACCACTTCAAAAAGAAAAATCCAAGTACATTAATCACATTAATTTTGCTTCATCTAATCCATCACTTTTTCTTGTACTACTTACTTCTCTATTCATCCAATGCATTGCTGTTCTACCTATGATCAACAGAACGTAACTAATCTCTTATTTAGCGTTCCTAAGCTCTCCTCCTTTAAAAAAAAGTTCAACATCCAAGCATTCTATTTAGAAGATATTTAAAGAAAAATCTAGCAGTGAATATATCCTACTTAATGGAGATTGACCAAGAAGCAACCTTCAAAATCTTAGCAAAAGTTTTATTCTAGTGGCTGAATGAGAATTTCAGTAGTGGGCAGGAATAGAAGGGATGCATGTGTTTTTCTAAAGTATACATTGGTGCACTGACTCCAAAACATTATTCAAATCAGATCTTTTTGTAAGCACTTTTTTACCTCGAGTTTCTGTAGTTTTATGGAGATAAACATTTTTAACATTCTATGCGATAGTGAAAAGGACAGTCTATGTTTCTGGCTAGAAGTTAAAGAAATACTACCATGTAAATGTATTTTTCCATAGCTAGTGAGTACACAGAATAAGTATGTCTCTTAATATTAAATCTTGGGGTCTTAACATCATTTTTTGTATACAACATAAAGGCTGCTAAAAGCCCAGATCATCCTTGCTAGACGTATGTTTGATGTGCTTATAAGGCATAATTCCTTTCCCACCAACCTACGTAGGATCTAGATTCTGCAGAGAGTGGGAGAGGAAGTGGGCAGGAATGCACAAGGCCAGAGGAAGGACTACAGGGATGAACATTCTGTTCTCCTTCCCCCTGTCCCTATAGACAATAGGTGTAGCCATAGCCATGGCCACAGGCACACATCATTAGAATAGTTCCAATGAAGCCAGGCTGGCAAGGAAATGGGGAGAAAGCAGGAAAGGGGAACCAATCAAAAACTAAAGGCAGAGCTTAGACACAGGGTCTCTGGACAGGATCCTTTGGGATTTACCAGCTTTGGAAGTGAACTTTGAAGCCGAACAGCCCCCTAATAGAACAATACAGTAGGAGTGCTCAACAATGTCCCTTGCTTGCTCAGAGATTGGGTTTTACTATGGGTTTTACTATGGTCACAGCTTTTAAGGATACTGAGCTTGCAGTTTAGCAGTTATAAACCTCTAAATGATTTTAATAATTGCTTACTTATAATTTTCCAGGACTTGAGATGAGCTAAAGTAACACCTTTTTTGTTCCATTTTCACATCATGAACCCCAATCACAAAAGTATTTATGCTGTACTACTTAGCAATCCTATCTTCTGCCAGTTGAATTTAAAGAGACAAGAGCAAATCAAAGATGACTATATTATGGAGCTTTCTAGTCACTGGATGTAACTTTGGCACAATAATTAAATACAATTCTATGGAAAGAGTACGGTTTAACACAAAAAGAGACAAGTACTTGCACTTAATTAGCAAAGCCTATAAAAAGCATGTTAACCTACACACTTGTATCTAATAAAAAATTCTAATTGCATTCACTAATACTGGATAAAAATTAATAAATTATACACCACAAATAAAACTAGGTGAAGAAATGCATTTATCAGTCTCATCAGAAGATCGTAGAATATAAATGGTGTTTGTTTACTTATTTTTCATTTTGGTCGTTTACTGTGACTGACAAAGTAATCTTTCCTCCCCTCACCTTTTACCCCATCATTTTAACAAACACTGGAAAAATACGTGTGTATATACATGCCCCCATCCTCACAAATTTGTGTGCACACACACCACAAGTTGTGCAATACTGCAAGGTTGGGGAATTTTCCCGATTTAGAAATTTTTACAATGCTTGTATATGTGGTGAAATTTGTGGTTTCATCACAAAAAAAATTTGAAAAAGAATGAGAGTTCTTACAGATCAAATCACACTTAATTATACATCCTTGATTAAAATAACAACAACTATTATTTAGTACAGCAGACATTTCATAAGAGCAGAAACCAGCATTTAATGAATAATGGCAATGGTGTGTGTATATTATAGGTCTATACTAAATCACCTGAGATTTTGTGCAGTCAAACAATTTCACTCATATGCCAATGCCTTTTTAAAAAAACAAAACATAAAGATGGGTATATTTCCAGTTATAGTAGTCTTCTGTGCATCCTTGGGTTGTTTTGATTTTCTGTTCTAAAGTTCAAAACAAAGCTGACATCAAATAAATATCACTCATATTTTCCGAATGCATTTCTTTTGTTATCCAGAAAATTGTTAGTGTTGGCTTGCAATACAGTATCTTCTAATGAAGACACATCTTTCAAAGGAAAAAGTTTTATTACCTTAGTTCATCTCACCTTTTATGTGCTTCTGTCAGCGACTTCTCTTCATTTTCTTGGTCAATTTTAGCTGCACAAAAGACAGGAAATGGATTAGCTACAAGAACAATACTTTGCAAATTTCTTTAGTGATATATGTTTTTCAATGAAAATGTCCTGTAAAGTATTTATCTTTTAATTTATAAGAATGAACATCAGGTTCTATTCACATGCATATAAATTCTAAATCAACCAAGAATTGTAGAACACAGGCATATTTTAAAAGATTAAGCTCAAAAGGCGCTTCAGGGGGGAAAAAACTCCCTCCTCCCAGTTAACAAAAATAAATGGAACCACGTCATGAAAAAAGTTTAAAGTAGGCCTGAAAGAGAAAGACCTTGGAATGCCCCCTGAAAATCAACACACTTGGGCTCTTATGGGCCAAAAGGGGAAGAATATTCCAGGGAGAAGTACTGAAAAATACCTTCCAACCAGGTCTCCCTAATATTTACATTTGGTGACTGTAAGTAAAAGTCCCATAGCTGATCTGTTGGAATATAGCCTTAAGAAAGAGGCATATCTAAAAAACCCAGGATCCAAACCAGTAATGAACATGCATGCATGCACAAAACCCACAATTAGTCCATTGTTTATGAGAGTCTCATTCCCGCACTCAGAGACCGTTATCATTTTGTCAACAATGGTGCTAACAAAGAGAATTCAAAACATGGAGCCGTATTTTCTATACATTTGTGAAGAGTCTATTTTCGGATTTAAATTCTTTTGATTTACATTCTATTCCAATTTATCTTATTTATCCTGGAGTCTTGATACGCAAGGCACACCAAGCCACAACACATTTCTACTTTGAGATTTTACCAGTCTGAAGAATAGCAGCAATGCCTGCTATGTGCAAGCACAAATGAAATTCACTCCTGTGCATTGGGCTAACAAAAAAAAGCATGCACCACTTATTTTAACAGGTAGCCCTTCAACCTGGAATCTGATTCCCCTCTTTGGTCCCTCAGAGCAAAAGTTTGCTAACTTGCAGAGTAATCTGCAAGACCAATTTTGAGGGTGTAAGTGGATCTTAAGTGGTGATCACTTAAGTGGTAAGGCTGTGTGTCATCCTACAATCATAGGACTGGAAGGGACCTCAAGAAGTCATCTAGTCCAGTTCCTTGCACTCATGGGAGGACTAAGTATTATCAGACCATCCTTGATGGGTAGTTTGTCTAACCTGCTCTTAAAAATCTCCAATGATGGAGATTCCGCAACCTCCCTAGGCAATTTATTCCAGTGCTTAACCACCCTGACAGTTAGGAAGTTATTCCTAATGTCCAGCCTAAACCTCCCTGGCTGCAATTTAAGCCCACTGCTGCTGCTTCTATCCTCAGAGGTTAAGAAGAACAATTTTTCTCTCTCCTCCTTGTAACAACCTTTTATATACTTGAAAACTTATGTCCCCTCACAGTCTTTTCTTCATCAAGACTGAATTTCTATACAGGGTTGTAACATATGGCAAAAAATCCAAAAATATTCTTACTTTTCATTCAGTTTGGCACTTCACAGCTGCCAGCCATACTCATCAAATAATGCATTCTCAATATTGTCCCCACATTATAAGTATATCACATTTTGAAATACTAACTTCTACATTTAAAAAAGGATGCTGCTGCATCCTGAAACCATTACAAGTTGCGACAGTGGCCAGAAATAATCAGAGCAGAAAGTGAACTTCAACCAGTGATGACTCTTTCATCCACATAGCTCAAAAAACTTTACAGACGTGTACTGCTGTGCCTATTTTACAGAGGAGGAAACTGTAGCAAGAGAGATGCAAAGTGATTTGCCCATGGTGTCACAGCCAGTTAGAGCCAGGACATGAATCTATGCTCATGACTCCCACTCCAGTATTGACCCACTTCATTATATGCTTTTTAGCATAATGATCACAGGGCTGACCCTGAAACTCTTGCTGTTGGTGTATGCTTACTACCATGACTTAACATCAATGGGATTACATGTAATAACAAGCATTATTTCTAGCAATAGTTATCTGGAAGTCCAGGCCCTATTTTGATGTTTAAAAAACAAACCACGGCAAACTCAAACAGAACTGTGTAAAATGTTCTCAAGGAAATTCAAGAGCACATGAAGCCTGCCTGATTATGGGTTTCATTATTAGCTTGAAACTCAGCCCAGATTCTTCTAAAGGTTTGCATAGCTTCACAATGCTTTCTAGTGAATCTGGACCCAGTGTTGATTGAACCAGGGCTGACTTATGGGTTGGCATGAGAGCTTTGCACGGCTTTGGATGTGAAACCAGGTGAAACTTGGTAGCTTAAACTAAGCTTCATTAAACTATATATTTTTTAACTTCAATCCTGTAACTCAAAGTGACACTCATTGTGAAATCATGTGGATGAAGACTGAACAAAATGGTTGCAAAGCTCTCTGTGAAGCAAAATTAACAATCTCTCACTTTAGGTTCACAAAGTATCCCTATATAGAACTGCTAAAAATAAAAATAATTTATTACTGAAATATTTAACTTGGGCTCCTCCAATCTGCTTAAAATCCACTGCACAAAACTTAGACTGGTTAATGTTTGACAAGCTCGGGTCAGTGGTTTTTAAATGCCTGTACAGTATCTGAAAGTCATAACTAAACAACATTCCCCACTATTTCCAAGATTACGTGGTTCTGACAAGATTGTTCAAGCTGGCGGCAGAGTTTTTTCCCTTCTTTCCCATTAGATAGTTTACACAAGCTTACAGGTCAATTGTTTACTATATAAAAATGGGGAAAATGTTCCACAATTTACTGTTTGAAAGTGCTCAAGCATAAAGAATATTACACAGTATAAATATGCTTCAGGCTGAACAAGGCATGACTGAAAATATCTCCATGCTGGAGCACTTTAAAAAAAGTAGTTTTCCTGAACATCCACACAGAAGAAGCGGGGAGGGGGATAGCTTTTTGCCGAGATTTGTGCTTGTTAATATTTTATTTAGAAAAAGGACTAATATACATAGAACAGAACTTTGAGAAGTCCTTCAATGAAACAAGGGCATAATCTGTATTTTTTGTTAAAAGTTATAAATATATACATACATGACAGTCAGAGCTACACAGATTCTCTGCTGTGTTAGACTACCACTGGGCACCGGAGGAAGGGACAGAGTTGCTTGGAGTGGGGGGTCAGAGTCTGTTCCTCAAGGCTGGTCCATGCTACCTCAACCTCAGCCTCCATCCTAATGATACTTAAAGTGAGTGCTGGAGGCCATAAGTCACTTGAAACTTTGGCCCATAGTCTATCCATCCTTTTAATTTTCTAAAGGTGAAGTGTTTTAAACTGTTAAAGAATAACACAAAATGATTCTGCAGTAAAATGAAGGTAAGCAACACACCCTTGACAGCAAGATTAAAACAGACACCTTCACATGTTTTCTAATACCTAGCTCTCATGTAGTGCTTTTCAGCAATAGATCTTAAATATCTTTACTACAAAGTATTATTACATGGCTCTCATGTACTATGGGTGTTTTTTGCTAGTGATCTTCCCCATAATGAAAATATCACACGTGTTGTTGAGTTATCATCCTCCCTTCCCTCCAACAGTTTAACTAATCCTTGATGCCAACCTACCGATCAGTCTCAAAGTTGCAGCTCACTCCTCCTAAAGAATGCATCACCCCAGTAAATGATAATCCCTAAATTTTATTTCATGTATCAGGAACAGAGCTTATTTTTTATTTAGCTGCTTTCATACTCTCAAATATTTCACAGGGGTCTGCATGCACTTAACAGCTCACATAGCATTGCAAGTACAAATTTACTTTAAAACAGAAATATATTGAATGGTAATATTGGCAAGGGTTTGGGGGCTGTTTTGGCTTTTTTCATAAACTGATTGGGTATCAAAGGATCAAGGGCTAAAAAGAGACTTCTCATGGGACAAATGAAATGAGGTGCCTACACCTAATACATACTGTACCTTGGCTTTCTCTAATCTCCTTTTTAATATTTCTATATATGGTGCATCATGATTTCTTATGGCAAGTTATTACATTGTATAAACTCTTATCATTATGATATGTTCCTTATATTTAATCTACATTTGTCCTACTTTAGTGTAAAGCCCTATATTTCCTGTAATACTTCATAATTCTTGGTCATAATTCTAATACATTACTTTGGCCTTATATCATTTCCCCACAAATACTTGTATTCAAAGTATCATAGCCCCTTTCTATTCATTTTTTTCAACTACAGTATACAGAGATAGGAAAAAAGTTTAACAGTCTGACCTTTCAGCTCTTGCCTTTCCTGTTATTGTGTCTCTTCTCTTTGTTTTACTGTTCTATGTTTCATAATCAGGTGGACAAAATTATATTGCACAGATACTCAGTCTACTGGAATTACTAATATGTACACATCACAAAATGGCATATATCTTTATCCTACAGCTTTGTACTCTAAGTTCCTGCAGAGACTTAAATATGTGCGTAACCTTACACACGAGTAGCCACACTGATATTCCAATAAGGGAATTCAAAGCACTGAAAATAAAGAGAGATTAGGAGAAGCATATACAGATTACCTAGAAAATGAAGCTGTTTAGTAAAGAAATGTTATTTATGTTCCTGCAAATATAGGTTAAAAATACACAACATCAAATCAAGTATAGAAAATGCAAAGACTTAAGCATTCAAGGAAGGTATTCACAAATAGTCCCTGTGGCAGGGCAGGGGTAAAACCCCTTGAATGCCCTGCCCCTGCTGGCTAAGCCCTGCTTTCTGGCAGGAGGGGCAGAGGCTTAGAGCAGCCAGAGCCCAGCTGGGAGCCCTAATGAAGGCTTGCTCACAGCACCAGGCTAGGCTAAGTGAATGCAGCTGGGGCTGGGAACCAAGAGGGCTAGAAAAGCCCGGAAAAAACTCAGTCAGAGGCCAGGCCAGGAAGAGAACAGGAGTCTGCTACGCTGTCTCCTTGCTGCAGGCAAGGCATCTCAGGGGCTGGGAGACCCTGAACCAGGACAGAGAGGGTAACGGTTGGGGGACGAAGGGGAGCACTTTTCTTGCACTGAAGCCACTAAATATGCACTGTAAATAAATGACACTTGGGTGAAACACCAGAAGAAGGTGTGAAGACCTTTATTTTGATCAGCCAGAACACGGGAAAGACAGAGAGACCTGTGTGGACTCTGTGACAGTCCTTCTGACTTTGACGGCATGTCATGCTCCAGTCACACATTGCTAAAGTCCTGGCATGGCTGGAGCTACTTGATACAAACAAACAAACCCAAATAGAAACAAAACAAAGCTAAAACACCTTTGCTGAATCCTGAATGTGCATCTACCCCAGAAATTACCTACAGAAAATCTATTCAAAATTAACGGAAAATTAGGGCTTACCAGGTACTGTATGTGCAAATGTACTGGGATAAGCATAGTTACAAGACTGACTTACTATTTGGTTCATATTTTGAAAATACTCTGAGCAGGCCTTCTGGTATTAAGATGAGGTCTATTCTAACTGCATTCAAACATCCATCTTAAACTTTTTGTTCCACCATAGCTTTCTGTTGCTGTACCATAATCTTGACCCAGTGATTATGGTCTGTAGTCAACATCTGAATCCAAAACCTTTTAGCAGCTCAAGCTATTTCTGCTGAACAATTCCAAAGGACTGTGAGCAAGCAGATGCACAAAACTGCTATCCCTTCTGATCTCCCTCTCTCACTTAAGGGAATATCACATCTTTTTAGGTAACTGAATACAGGAATGCATTTGAGTAATCTCAGATGGAAGGCAACAAGAACCCTTTCATCTACTTGTCAATGCTCTACATCTTTTTGCCTTTTTTTTTTCTATTTAAAGTGTTAACTACGATTTATTTACAATTAGCTATGAATGTTCTTTCCAGTCACTTTCAAATGTAGCAAGTTTTTTTTAAACAGATATAATTCTTTAACAATAAGTGACTACACTGCTATAGTTTTCAATAATCTGTTTACACTGAATTGTGATCCATGTATATTTGCATAATGTATAAATATTCTACACTATATTCATGATAAGACCACATTGCAATAGCGGCATGCATCCACAGGGATTCCCATATCTGGATTTCTCTTGACAAATTAATAGAAAGGTTTTGGCAAAAAGTATAAAAAGATAGACATTTTTGATTCATGAAATTCCAATTGAGCCTTTTAAATACTTCAGTCTTCATACAGTCTTCAAATTAGGGCTGTCAAACATTTTTAAAAAATTAGTTGTGATCAACTGTGATATTCTTGAAATAGTTGTGATTAATTGCACAGTTAAACTATACCATTTATTTAGGTATTTTTGGAATATTTGGATGTAGAAAACAAGTATTCATATGGCACTGTTGTCGTCGTCGTCATCATCGGCAATCCCTTGATGGAAGGTTGGAAATATGCTATTTCCCACTGTAGAAGCCTGTTCATGATGTCTTTCAATGTGGGGAAGCTGATACACCTACAGTAACCACATGATCATGACAAGCTGAAGATCTGGAGCCCAGTGGCAGGGAAAGTCCGAGACAACTGGGAATCTCCAACATGCTGCAGATTTCATTGGCTTTCACAGCTGTTGAGATCCAAAGACCCTCTTCCACCTGATCCACCGTTGAGAACTTGGAGGGTTGGACTGTGTTTTGTGTGGGACCTCCCCTCCGACCTGCTCACCTTGGAGGACCCTGCCAAGAGCATAAAGCTCCTGACAATGTAGTTCTGAGGATCATTGGAACATGCAAGCCCCTTCACTACCACAAAGCAAAGATCTCCAAAGAGTGGCACTGTTGTTGCCAGTGTTGCAAAGTATTTATGTACCAGATATGCTAAACCTTTGTATGTCCTTCCATGCTTCAACTACCATTCCAGAGGACATGCTTCCACGCTGATAATGGGTTCTGCAGATGAAGACCCAAGGCAGTGCAAACAGAGGCATATTCATTTTCATTATCTGAGTCATATGTCACCAACAGAAGGTTAATTTTCTCTTTTGGTGGTTCAGGTTCTGTAGTTTCTGCATCGGAATGTTGCTCTTCTGAAAGCATGTTCCACACCTCATCCCTCTCAGATTTTGGAAGGCATGTCAGATTGTTAAACCTTTGCTTGAGTGCTGTAGCTATCCTTAGAAATCTCATATTGGTACTTCCTTTGCATTTTGTCAAATCTGCAGTGAAAGCATTCTTAAATTGAACAACATATGCTGGGTAATCATCCAATGCCGCCATTACATGAAATACATGGCAGAATTCAGGTAAAACCATGAGTAGGAGACTTAACATTCTCCCACACGGAGTTCAGTCACAAATTTAATTAACAAACATTTTAACAAGCGTCAGCATGGAAACATGTCCTCTGGAATGCTGGTTGAAGCATGAAGGGGCATACTAATGTTTTGTATATTTGCTATGTACTGTATATACTAATTTATAAACTGAATATTTTTGGTAAAAAAAGTACAGCATCAAAGGGGGTGGGGGTCGCTTATAAATGGGTCTTCACCAAATTTTGATGATTTTAAACTCTATGGTATTATTTAATTGAATATCTAATACATTGTCATTTTGTTTATCTAGAGTGCCGCCACTTCCCGCAGCTCCCATTGGCTGGGAACAGCAAACTGTAACTACTGGGAGCTGAGGGGCTCTGTGCCTGCAGACACTCCAAGTAAACAAAATGTCCCAGCCGGCAGCAGCTTACCCTGATGAGCCAGGAGCCAAAGTTTGCCAACCCTGGAAATATAGGGTTGGTTTATAAAAGTGTCATAGTTTTTGCTATTTTTATCTATTCATCTTGGTAAGGTCAGCTTATAAATGAATGGGCTAATGAACAAGTATATATGGTAAATACCTTGCAATGCCGGTTACAACACTGCCATGTGAATTTCTGTTCTCACTTTCAGGTGACATTGTCAATAAGAAGCAGGTAGCATTAGCTCCCGTAAACATAAACAAACTTGTTTGTCTTTGTGATTGGCTTAACAAGAAAGACTGAGTAAACTTATATGTTCTAAGGTTTTACATGGTTTTGTTTTTGAGTGCAGTTATGTAAAAAAATGCTATATTTTTAAGTTGCATTTTCACAATAAAGAGATTGCACTACAGTGCCTGTATGAGATTAATTGAAAAAATACTATTTATTTTGTTTCTTATTTACAGTGGAAATATTTGTAATATTAAATAATATAAAGTGAGCACTGTGCATTTTGTATTCTGTGTTGTAACTGAAATCAATATATTTGAAAATGTACAAAAACATCCAAAAATATTTATACTAAATTTAAATTAATATTCTATTTTTGAACAGTGCAATTAAAACAGTGATTAACTGTGACTAATTTTTTTAATCTTGAGCTAACAGACACTCCTACTTCAAATACTTCAGGATACAACTACGAATATAGTTTCTAATATGCAGGCCTGATTTACAGCTGTATTACTGAAGCTTTGTGCTGGCATAATTTTCCATCAATATCATAAACTTGTATTTATTTGTCTTTATTTCAGATATCTGAACCTCAGAATGGTATTACACTGGCTTATATCTGGAGTAATACAGTTATTTATGAGACCATAGATATATATCTTATTTAGTTTTCAGTTTATAAATAAAACATGAACCTACTGTTTAAGCTTTTTGGCATTATTTACCAACACTGAAACACAACAGAAACATTAACCTGAAAACAGAGGGCGCTGTGAACAAAGAAGATTCAGATTGCTTGATCTCTGAAGTGGCCCTCTGGGAATCTCCAATCATCATCCACTAAACCCTATCATCCGTCCCAAAAAAATATTGCACCTGCTTATTGAAATGCCCAAGATACCCTCTTAGCTGTGCATCTTCTTCTCCAGATCTGAAAGAGCCAACAAAAACAGAGGAGATCTGCTTCCCGGACTTCTACAAACAAAATGGTGCCTGAGCTTGATGGGATGCAGCTGATGGTTATACTACAGCAGGAATCAAATCTGCAGTTTCCACTCTAGAGACCATAGTGACTGAGATTCAGAGCACACTACAAGCTCTATCCAGACAGATGGATTAAGCGGAACACAGAATTTCTGAAGTGGATGATGCTTTCAAAGAGAACAAATTACAGATTATGAAGAACTGTAATATCATCAAGACTGTTAAGACCAAGCTAATCGATCTAGAAAGCTGCTTGCAACAATAGAACATGAGGTTTGCGGGTGTCCCTGAGGGAACAGCTAATGGTAAACTTTCTGAATTTGTCCCTGAACAGGTAACTAAGTTGTTGGATCTGCCAGTAGATTTTTGTTTTGATAAAGATCATGCACACCTCAAACCAGCTCCAGGAGGTAGGCCTAGAAGATTGATTGTGAAATTGCTGAAGTTTACCAGTTTATTTTGCAGAAATCCAGAATCCAGCAATTAAAATACATCTCTTTCACGATTATGCCCAGGATGTGGCTGCTATGAGGGAAATTTTTAACCAATCTAAACATCTGGCCAGGAAGATGGACTTGAAGTTTTTTATTAAATGCCCAGCAACATTCGATAATATGAATGATAGTATAATTCAGTTCACGTCAAATGGAGGAAAAAATATGTCAAAAGTCTGCAAACTCCTCCTTCACAAAAGAAGATATTTGTGGAATGATTCAATCACATGGAATTTATGTATTGCTCTCTGAGATCTGATATGGCTGCTCTGAACAAGTTAAGGAGTGCTAGTTGATAATGATACCTTAGTTCCTTTTCTTTTCTCTCTCTCTCTCTTTCATTAAGGTTAAAAGATTAAAAGGATTATCATCAATTTACTTCCACATGCCTTAACTCATAGGAAAGTTAAAAGTAAAATCTATCATTTGATTAGTACTTTTACATATAATAAATAAATAATTGCTTTATTAGATTGCGCTTCCTTATGGACTAAGGTATGAAGGTTTTATTGGTAACAGGTAATTATTAATACATTTGGGCTCCTCTCAAGAGATGGAATTGGAGTAAATCAGAACCTTTAGGCATTAACAGATAAACCCACAAAGGCCTCTCCTCAAATTGGTATTTTCAATGGTAATACTCTTGTATGAAACATGTAGGAGTACGGATTCCCAAAAATATTCAGGAGATTTCTAAGATAAATACTGAACCTATTATTGCCCAAGTGTCTAATGATTTGAGGAAATGGAGTTCATTAACCCTGAGTTTGCGGGGTAAAATTAATATACTGAAAATGAATATCCTTCTCAGAATTTTGTACATCATGAGGGGGTCTCCCTATTCCTCAAACGTATTATAGAAAATGTAATAATATTTTCAGAATTTTCCTTTGGGGCACAGGTAAGAAGCCTACATGGCTCTGAACAAGTTACAGCTCACTATCTCTGGGAGGATTTTGTTTTGTTTTCCCAGCTTGGGAAAATTTTCACATCTCCTTTTTGCTAAGACAGACCTCTTTGTGACTACTAGATTTGACCACACACTTTGGATTCAGATTGAGTGAGAATTAGTAAACCCTCTCTCTTTTTCAGACATTATAGGATCAAATTATTACAGATTTGAAGGTTCCAGAGCTCCCATAATAAATGTCTGAGAGGGAAATGTAGTCAATCTTGTCGAGAAAGTTCGGCTTCCACTCTTTCATGCAGATGCCATCCTAGGGAGCAATCTCATCCTTAAAATTAGTGGCAGAACTAGATGTGGAGGGATTGTAGGGACAGAAAAATTATGGCTACATGAGAGCTAATTGACAATGATAAATTTATATCATTTATAGCTTTTCAGCAACAGTTTGTCTTGCCCTTCTCTGGAGCATCGGAATATCTCC
This sequence comes from Dermatemys mawii, assembly GCA_007922305.1. Classification (NCBI taxonomy): domain Eukaryota; kingdom Metazoa; phylum Chordata; order Testudines; family Dermatemydidae; genus Dermatemys; species Dermatemys mawii. The sequence continues at coordinate 14,064,864 of ML677386.1, read as the reverse complement.
AGTTAAAGCATTTACTTTTGAATATATTTGGTCCAGATGCATTAGGAGCTCCAGAACCTCCAGAACTTTTCTTATGGTTGACCCACAAATAATGAACAACTGTCTTCCAAACAAAGGGAATGCCTGAAAAATTGAAGGCAATTTGAGCTGACTTTTTAGAGATCTAGGATTAATGTAGACCCTGAAGATAATATTTCTTCCCCTCCTATCCCTTTATCCTAACCCTCTTTATTTACTTCATGCATTATGATGAATCTGGGATTCTGGTATATTTGTTATATTTGGAAAAATTAATGAAAAAGTATAAGTAAGTACAAACAGAATGGTGCAGAGACCATTTCTAAACAACAAAAGGAAGAAAAAGATTTTACAACATGGAATAAAAAGAGAAAATTAAATGAACAGCTGAATACAGAAAAGGCAGTGACAATAGTGTACTATACTGAATACTATTAATTTCTTCTCTCTCTTATTATTCCCGCACGGGTTTCATTTTTGATCAATATAAAGTATGTGATATTTAAAAAAGTCCCTGTAACCATATACTGCCAACAACTGACTACAGAAAAGGACACTCCCCAGTGACTATCACAATAAGCAAAGCCCAGCAACAGTCCTGCCCAATAACCAAATCTATCCTTAAAGACATAACACCTTTTTTTCAATACACCTTAGGCAAAAGTCTGGGTAAACAGATGGGCTTTTCATGACACTCTGACGGATAGCCTCTAGCTCTCTCATCTGAACAGAACAGACTCCAATGTGCAAGGCCTACCAAAGCAAATGTTAGACCTTCATCCTAAAACATACACACTCAGGAACTATTATTGGGGAAGTGGTAACCAGGTGATAAACCTGAAGCTTTCACCATCTCATCTGCACTCTGCCCACTATCCTATTCACTGCCACATTTTAACATCCTAAGGTTTGGAGCAGGCTAGTGGTCTCAACCATGTGAGTGCTGTTCTGTTAGACACCGTACAAGCATGTAGTAAAAGACACTTACTAAGACAAAGTATACATTCGTAGATATAGAGAAGGTACTGTAAGTAGTTTACATTGGTTTTAATTCCTCTTTTCAAGACCTGCATGGAAGGACTGATGTTAACTTAGGGCTTGGTTACACTTACAGCTTTATAGCTGTTTTGGTTATACTTGCCTTCAGATACAGCCCCAGGGATAGTGCTCCAGCATGTCCACACTCTCAGCCACAAAAACGCACTGGCGTGGCCACATTTACAGCACTTGCAGTGGCACAGGAGTGGTGCATTATGGGCAGCTATCCCAGCATTCAGCTGTGTGCAACGTACTTTTCAAACGAGGGGGGGCGAGGGGGAGCGTGTTGTGTGTATGCAGAGGGAGAGAGCGAGTGGATTTTTGGCGTGCTGAGAGTGTGTCAGCAAACTGTCTTTGAAATGAAAAGCCTACTAACCTTCTGCTACTCACTTGCTCACAAAGTAAACATTTGTATTGTTGATTTGCCAAGTTACAGATAAGCTCTGAAAACGTACTTCCGAGTTCCTCCAGGCGAGTTCAAAACAAAGGGAAGAGAGGTTAATTGGCCTAAATTGTTTAGGGGCATTTCCAGAGATCACTCAAAGTGCTGTATTGTTACTACCCACTTACACTGGAGCTAAAGCATTGCACCCAATACGCTACAGCTGTTAATCCTCTGGCAAGGAGGATTACCAGGACTAGTATAACCATGGATTTATAGCACTCTACGTGTTTCACCAGTTTGGACGAGTAGTGAGTTATAGCACTCCTGGAAGCTTTATAGCACTATAAAGTGACAGTGTAATCAAGGCTTTACAGATACAAGACACTTTTCTGTAGAAGGGGGACGGATGGACACAGATACTTTTTAAAAACAATTTCAACGATTTCTGAATTAACTTCCCATTAACGTACGCAAGAAAACAGAATATCTGATGGTGCAGAGTGGTATAAAAAAGGGTTTATTGGCACACCTTTTGATGACCTGCATAGACTCTCTTGTCACTTACGAGTACCGGAACACACATGCAGAGATACCCACACAGAATGCAGAGATTACATTTATGCCACTAAGGATGTGTAAATGAGTTCCTATGCCGGGATTGCAGAGAACTGAAGCCACCATTGCAATACATTGGCTTTCTCGTGGGTTCTCAAACACAGCAAATTCATTTAAGCAGTCTTAGTGACAAACATGAAATTGAATGTGCAACAAGATGACTATGTAATAATGCAAACCCTCTGAGGTGTAGACATGTGAGGTAAAAGACAAGTTGATGCAATACAGATGCATGTTAGTATTACCACAACTAAATGCCTGAGATGTAAGAAGAGGCAACTTTCATCATTTAAAGCAGACAGAACAGTAATAGAAAACTGCAAAACAATTAATGAAATTCACATGGTTTTTTCCCCAGTGTTAAGCATTCTGTTTTCTTATGCTACTTATTCTGAGTTGCCTGTTCTTCATATTCCTCTCCAGTGAAATTTTTTTAAAAAATGGGAAGTTTGGGAGTTTTAGGGTTTTTTTTTTTTTTTCTTTCAATAAAGACCATATTGGGAACAGTACTATCTCAGTAGCTCTGCTTTTACTAACAGTTCCCCAGCTCTGCCCATTTAGCCTTGCTTTGCTTCTCAACTTTGGGAAGTGCCCAGGAAAAAACCTAAAGACTTAACTGTTGCATATATGAAGTATAATATTACAGTCTTTAATGGTACACTGATACAATCTACATATCCTTTTTGTCCTCTGCATAGCATAGCAGGATTTCAGGCCGACTTTGCAAGGGACTATAGATGATTGTGATTCTGGGGAAAAAAGCTGATCTTATCTATAGCATGTGAGGTCTCTGACTACTACAGGGAAAGTGAATGGAATAGAGTGGGGCATCTGTCCCAGAGTGGAGTGATGGGGGACTAGTCTTAAGTGAGTGACATGTGGAGGGAATGTGAGTGAAATGCTGTGGTCTCCTCATCACTTGGGGAAAGTCGGTTCAGGATCTAATTATTAGGTGGGCTCACAATTTATAGGCCACAACAGAGTTACATTTTGGATAGTTGAGATCTGTAGCCCAGAATTCAAAGTTACACAAAAGACTGAGGATGGCGATAGAGAGGCAGAGATAAGGTTAATGTAGGAAACTTATGCCATTATTACTTATATTACATTTTCAGAACATTTACAGCATTATAATTTATTTTCTTTTCTTAAATCTTACAATGTTTAAAGAATGGTGTTTAAAATTAATAGATGTTCATAGCCATATACATACAATCCCTTCACTACCTTAATGAAGTTTTTGGCCTGAGAATTCTTTAAAGAACAAAACAGTTTTATTTCTATATATTCCTAGCATTATTTTAAGTCTTGTTTTCTTGAAAGGATTAGTTTAGAAAAATTTGGAAAACAACAAAGAATTGTATTACCCTATACATTATAAAGATACATTTAAAGAATGTTAAGTTGCAAGTCAAGCACTCAGAAGGTAAGAAACACCAGAATTAAAGTTGAATGGGTATATGTCTTATGAGACGGTCTCTCTTAACTTCATGTAGGAAGTCTGTGGCAGAGTCAGGAACAGAGCCCAAATATCTTGGGATCCAGTCCACTGCCTTAACCACAAAGGAACATTTCTGTCCTTCTTACAAACCTCTGCCTCATCCATCATTTTCACTGAAAGAAGCAGGGGTCTTGCAGAACAGACAGAATGTGATCATGTAATTAAGGACTTTATCATAGTTCATATACACAGGGGAAGGCAAGTTAACACTAAGTTTTGGTATGCACTTTCCTAGATTTAAAAAAAATACATAAATCCCCAAACCAGAGCAAATTTTATCATGTGAAACCATATTGACCCACCAGCAGGATTTAAACCCTGCGTTTAGATCCGCAGCACTAATGTCTACACTGCTTGACCTGTAAGAGGAATTAACAGGAGTAGCAGGCTATTATCTTCTAAGTACACCAGCCACTCAAGAGATAAATGTGACACACTTTGCTAATGGCTTACACAACTGTTTTCTAGATAGCAGTGGAATATGGGGAATCAGGATTCCTGGCACTGGAAAGAAATGGTTATACATAGGATGCCAAATTTTATATAGTTGGCTTTTCTTTATCATTCAAGACAGTGAGCCTGTTTTGAGTCTTCAGCATTAGAGACAGGGTAATATTACCAGTTGTACCTGAAACGTCCTTATGTAACCACTCTGTAAAATCAGTGGTATGATACTCACCTGCCTTCTAAGGGGCCTTCCTCAATAACAAGTGCAGTGATGGGCACAGAATTTTGTATACTGGTACATGGGGGAACTGAGATTAGAATGCATGGTCTCTTCCTGGGTCCCAGTGCAGCACTACTTCCCAAAGTGGCAGTTGCTGCTGTCACTTCCTTCATGGAGTCTGTGGGGCCAGGATGCATGCTCAGTGCAGATGGAATGTTCAGCAACTGTAGCCTCTAAAGGTTTCCCATAACTGCAAAGTTAACTTGTATTACAATTTAAACGAGGCGCCTAACTCAAGATCCATCTACTAACAAAAAGCCTTCACTCAAGCTGGCTGTGTCATTAGGGGGCATAAGCTAAAGCCTGAGTGAGCACAACTCATGAGCCGCTAACATGACCACTCTGTAGTGCAGATGTAGGCTAGCTCCATTAGTACTACTGTACATTGTCTTTCCACAATTCCACTCATGTGCCCAGAAAAAACCGATAAACTCTCCCAATGGGAAAGAATTCATAGACCTTACTTCAGTGCAAACAAACCTCAGATATGCCCACAGAAGCCTTTGTGTCACACAAGTGAGTGCAATGCCAGTATGAAAACAGCAGCTTGACTGTTCTGCAGCATGGATGCTTGCTCTCTCAAGTTAGGCTAACTTGAAAGAAGTAGCTCACATACAGAAAACTTGAATTAACTCTGGTGGGTAAACATATCATAAAAATCTTAACCAAGCATGTGCAAATGGCAATTTTCAGACACTTGAAATCTGGCTAAATCTGGATAGATTTAAATGGGGACAGCAAAAGGTACCTGTCTAAAACCAGAATCATCTGCCCACCAAATTTCATATTCCTGTTCCTAATCAGACAGGTGCTAGAGCTCTTCAAAGAAACCTTCAAAAAAATGTAACTTTTGGAAAATGACTCTCACACTGTTTTGTATTGTATACATTTTACTAATTACTCCACAATCTCCTTCTTGGAAGCAGCTAATTTGCTTTTACTGAAACCTTTTTGAAAAAAATGTGCCTCTGGCAGAGACAATTTCAGCACAAATGGTTCAAGTTTAGCAAAGCAATATGCAACTTAAAACAGATGCCTCACAGGGTGGTTGATCTTTTAGGTGGAGCTAGACCTAGCCACACTTGTGAATAATCAGCTGCCTCAACAGATACTTTGAGGCCAGGGGTTGGGCTATAGCTTGAAGTTCACCTCCAATTAGCTTAGCTGAAGTGGGAGCTGTAAAGAGTAATGTCCTGCAAGAGATGCTTGGGAGGGGAAAGAACCCAGTTATGACTCTGACACAGATGGCCTGCAGAGTGTAATTGTGCAGAGAATAGCTTAGGAAGAAGAGAGGAGCCTTGTAGGCTCATTTTGACTCCTTGTCAGATAGTCTGTGGAGCATAATCCTGCAGGGAATAGATAGGCTCTTGCAGAAAATGCCAGATTAGAGGGGAGAGGACACAACATGTTGAATTTGTATTAAATAATGTTATTTTGAAGAAATAAAACTAAAGCCCTGCAGAAAAGAAACTGGAATCCTGGGGATGGAGAAGGTCCTTTGGTGCATGGGCTGGTGAGTTAATCTTATAGTTTGCAAGGTGATTATAACAAAAGTATTAGGAATCCATAACCAATTGCATCATTTCCAGGTCCATTAATAACGTATTAACTGACATGCATGTGGATTGATTCTTCCTCCTACGGTGGGTGTAATGATCCATTTAAAAAGTAGCCAGGTTGGGTAAGGAATGGTGTCCCTACCCTCTGTTTTTCAGAGGGTGGCTATGGATGACAGGAAAGAGATCACCTGATCATTACCTGTTAGGGTCACTCACTCCCGGGCACCTGGCATTGGCCGCTGTCGGTAGACAGGATAATGAGGTGGATGGACCTTTGGTCTCACACAGTACAGCCATTCTTATGTTCTTAAGTCTGACAGGATTCTGAGCCCCAATCTTTTCTGCTTTTATTTTAAACGTTTACTCACTATTTTTTCTTTTTACATATAAAATTCAACCTGACCAGTTGCAATATTTTAATTAAAAAATAAACTAATACAACTGTGCTAAACCTGTAGCTGCTCCTATAAAGTTCTTCTCTAGCTCCTTGCCAGAGATGTTTAACCACATGTGCACATCTCTCCAAACCTACTAGAAGATTGTTTCTTACTTCAGCTTCCTGCCTGGCCAATGCCAGCAAAATGCATCAGTGGAATACACTGTAAATGTCTAAAGTTACTTTGAACTGGTTGGTCTCATTATACAGAAAAGTTACCTGCTCTGAAAAGCATCACAAAATCATTCCAAATTATCTAACACTGTGAAAAATTACACTGCTCTACAGCCAAAATGCTTCTGAAATAACTGTAGTGAAACTTTACTAATTCTGAGTCACTGAGAACGAAAATGATGCTTAAAATTGTTGATTGGCTCTAGTTTTCAAGATATGCTATTGGGTCAGTATATACGACCCTTGACATGGGAATGGCGGAGGATAAGTGAGTTATAAAGGGTAGGGATCTCAATTTAAACCAGAAATGACTTAAATACATCTTTGACTGGATCTATGAATAAATCTATGACTGGGTTTGGACAGTACTTGTTTTTTAGGCAAAACAATGAATGATGCAATCTGAAGCTGGTATTGCGTCATACATGATATGAATTGCATCGTGTTTTTCCTAGAAGTCATGGATGATGTAAGCTTTGTTATGATTGCATCACTCTGCTGAACAAATTGCCCTATATCAGCTCTAAAAATCATACAGTGTCGTGCTGTCTTATTTGTCAGTGTTTGATTTTGCAAAGGGACACATTTCTGTTTAGCCAAAGTGAGCAGAGATGCCTCGTACTTGTGTGAACAGTGCAGATAACTTCTGCTATGTTTGTGGTGAAGTGACTTTTGCATCACAAAAGCGCAGTATAACCACTATGGTTAAGAAAGCCTATCACCTTTATTTTGGCTACAAAATTGGAGATCAGGACAAGAGGTGGGCCCCACAAATACGCTGCAACACTTGTGCAACAAATCTTCGCCAGTGGTTGAACAGGAAAAGGAAATCTATGCCTTTTGCAGTGCCAATGATTTGGAGAGAGCCAACAGATCATACCCGCAATAGTTACTTCTGCATGGTGCCTCCAGTTGGGAAAGGTGTGTCAAAGAAGAAAAAGTGGACTGTGCATTATCCAAACATTCCATCAGCTAGACGCCCAATACCCCACGGAGAAGGACTGCCGGTTCCTGATGCACCAGAATCATTCTCACTTGAGTCAGACGAGGAAGAGGATGAAACTTCTGGTCCTGAACCATCAATGTCACAGGACCCACATTTTCTCCCATCCTCCTCCTCCTCTGAACCACACCTCATAACACAAGCTGAACTGAATGACCTTGTCAGGGATTTGGAACTACCCAAGAGTAAGGCAGAGCTGTTGGGCTCCAGACTACAGCAGTGGAATCTCCTGGCAGGTGATGTTAGGGTTTCCATGTTCCATGACCGTCAAAAGGATCTTGTCCCATTCTTCTTCATGGAAGGTGATCTTGTAGCCTGCAACAACTTCGATGGTGTGATGGCAGCCCTCAACATCATTCACGATCCAGATGAGTGGAGACTCTTCATTGATTCATCGAAGACGAGTCTTAAAGCTGTTTTGCTGCATAATGGCAATGTTTTGCCATCAATTCCAGTTGGTCATGCAGTCCATATGAAGGAAACCTATGACAACGTGAAACAACTTTTGAGGTGCATAAACTATGGCCAACATCAGTGGCAGCTTTGTGGCAATTTGAAGGTTGTTGCTCTCTTGCTTGGTCTGCAGACTGGATACACAAAGTACTGCTGTTTTCTCTGTGAATGGGATAGTCGTGCAAGAGATTCCCACTACATCAAGAAAGATTGGCCACTCCAACAGTCATTGGAGCCTGGGAGGAAAAGTGTTCAGCATCCACTGCTTGTTGAATCAAGGAAGATTTTGTTACCACCCTTACACATCAAGCTGGGTCTGATGAAGAACTTTGTCAAGGCCACTGACAAAACACAAACAGCTTTCAAGCACCTGCGTGGAAAATTTCCAAGGTTAAGTGAAGCTAAGATAAAGGAAGGTGTCTTTGTTGGTCCTCAGATTCGTGAACTTCGAGATGATGCATTTGACCATGCACTGCGTGGCAAGGAAAAGACGGCATGGAAAGCCTTCCAGTCAGTGGCAATACATTTTCTCGGAAACAACAAGGCAGACAACTACAGGTTGTTGGTGGAAAACCTCCTCAAGGCAGGTTGCAACATGTCACTAAAGATACACTTTTTGCACTCTCATCTTGATTTTTTTCCACCAAACTGCGGAGCAGTGAGCGTCGAGCAATTTCACCAGGACATTGCAACAATGGAGAAACGCTATCAGGGCAAATGGAGCCCATCAATGCTTGCAGACTATTGCTGGACAGTGACAAGAGATGCTCCATTTAATGAATAAAAGAGACAAGCCAAGAAGTGCCGAGTAGACGCTGAATAGGACTAAACTATGTACATAATAGTTTTTTGCCTTTTGTTTCATAATACATTTTATTTATATAACCCTTTTGCTGATTTTTAAAGTGTTACATAAACAGGACAGGTGAAATATTATCATGTAAAGCAACCATAAACACATGAAAAGACCTAAGTTTACAATTTATGATTAAAACTATCTATACAATATACATAGATATAAAATGTAAAAACTTAAATATCTTAGAAACAGTAGCCAATCAGTTGTTTTAATTGTCATATTTGAATTCAGCACATCAAAATACATAATAAATATCACATTTTATCTCTGAAGCAGATGACTTCTAAAAAATTGTAGATCAGTGTTATGAATTTAATTGCAAGTTTAAAACTTTTGTTTTGCTTTGGAGAAACTGAACTTTAAATATAAAAATTTAAACTTTATTTCACTTTGCTCAGAACACACATTATATAAACACAGAAATCCCCCAAAGGTGCCAAAAGTTGTCCCTCTGTTTTTCTAAATGATCGTGTGTGTGTGCAGTCTAGCTGAAAAGACTCATCGATTATGCCTACATAAACAACAAAAGCCCTTAGAAAAAATATCTAGATCAAAAGCCTGTCAAACACTGAACAGGCAAGAGAAATCCTGTTTTAAACATGGCCTCTTTCAAGTCTGAATTCAATCCCACCAAGAAAAAACAAAGGATTTAATAATGGAAGGTATTTTAAAATTACTTTATTTTTTGAACTTAACTAAAGGATTCTTTTCTCCTATATGTTAAGCTCTATCTTTCATATAGTAATATCGTGATAGATTTCAGAAAAGTAGCCTTTGCAAGGTTTAAATATATGTAGACTACTTTATTTACCTAAATAACCCCTACTTGTAATAATAGTATCATAACCCCTACTTGTAATAATTTCCATAAGAACATGCAAATGATATTTTTAACTTTGCTGCTGTTCTGAGGTTATGGGATATCTTCATCCATCAATGATCACACAAAACTCAACTAACGCCAAAAAGGAATAACATCTGTACATTCCGATAAGAGACTAGACTTCTAGGATCAGATTTTTCAATATCTTCTTTTCTCTGTCTCAAAATGAATACAAGATCGGGGAAGGGGATCACTTTCAAAAAAAAAAATATCTGATAAGCATGTAACAAGCAAAACAGAATAACATTAATTCTTCTCCACATAATCATTCTTTGGAATTCACTGCTGCAGCAGAACAGTCTCAAAAACTTGAAGAAATTTAAATAGGGAGCCAGGCAACTCTTATGACCATTAATAATGTTTTCATTGTCCTTTCCTAAAGGGATGACGTAACATCATTGGAGTTTCTTCTGATTTGCGCTAATATAAGTGAATAAACCTGAAATTCAATTCATTGTTATAAGAGGAATTCATACAATAGTTATTAGACCTTAAGCTGTAGCTCCTAATACATCATCTGAAGAAAAGAATGTGTACTTCATTTTGACAAATGATCTTTAAATTTGTTGTTCCTTCTTTCACATGCATAACCTTATTTGTATATACATTAAGCTAGATGCCAAAAACAATTACCAGCAAAACACCATCATTGTGGCATCAAGTATAGAATGCAGGCCTCTGATTCCAAAGCAGATCTTACCAATTGCTTCAGGACACAGTTTAGGAGCTGTTCAGCAAGGATTTGGGGACTGACCTTTATAATTTCAGGATCTGTTGGTTTATATTTGATTAGTCACTTAGGGTTTTGGCAATATAAATAAGTCTGTTCAATGGCATGTGAAGTCACAGGAATTGGTGCACCATGCTGAACATCACCATAAGACTAACTTGAAAATTCTATTTACCTTTGATGATCCAATTAGAAAGCAAAAACGTGCACTTAATACTTGACTAGCTCACCAGAAATAAGTAACGGGCATTGAACTCTAATATAATCTATCAATGATCATTTCCATTTGTGACTATTAATTAACACAGTTCTAGACTTCAGCACTACTGACCTCTAAAAGGGATATGCAGTAGAAGCTCTCACTTCTCACACAATTGTTTATCCAATCATGAAAAAAAAAGCAATATTTTTATTTTCTATTATGTTGTATGGTTTGAGAAAGCTGGAGTGAGGTCAGGAACAGCCAAATAAGTAGACTGTACTTGCTAGAAAACCAGCATGGCCAAGTCAGCAGAGAACATTCTGACTCAGAACATTCTCTCATTGGCAGTGCTGTTTTCCTCACTTACTGCAGAGCTCTGAATGTGGGCCATGGAAACACATCCCCCATCCCCCCGTTACAGTGCTTCCCTCCTAGTGTTCAGGCAAGATCAGCATAGATACATTTAACTTTATCCCTCCCACCCACCCCCACCTGCAGTATTTTCCACAAGCCTGTCCATTTGGATTTGCCTTTTGTGTTTGGTTTAAAAAGAGTGAGTCACACATTTTGCAATCTGAAGAGCTGAAATGAGACCTCTGCTCTGCAGACACTGTATTTTTAGCACAACAGTCACTGGAGATGAGTCCAGCTTTAGTAAAATGTTTGCTTCTTGAAAAAATTTTAGAGTTGCGAACTCATGAGTTCACACTCTCGAGCCAACAGCATCCGTCTTTACTGCCACTCAAGAGGGTGACTCACTGATAGTTTATTTTGGCATCATAGAAAGATGTGGGCTAGTTTAATCAGATGCCACACACTTCTAAAAGATTTGTGAGATGATTGTTGTACTGTCTCATTACTCCCAATGTATAAACACTGTTCCTATAGATTTCCTTTGAAATGTCTTGAAAAGGTTAAATGACGTTTCATTATTTACCTTGATTAATGAATTGCTCCATGCTGTCTTTGAAAGGCTGGATGTGCTCTTCCAGTGATACCTGATAAACTTTCCCCGCTTCTGTCTCGCATGCTGAAATTGAAACAACAGATTACTTCAGGGTGACACATCATGACATAGATATGAATACTCTAGTAAAAATACATTAGCTTATGTTAAATTTATAGCCAGCTAAAGTTGCTAGGATATGATATAGAAACATACTGCTTCAAATGCAAACGCTACAATAAAATCTCCTGGAGAGGAATTTTGGTCCTGATCAAATGTTTCTGAATAAATGAACAACTGGTGCCCAAAGTAAGTGGTAGGTTTATAGGTGTCAGAGGCCATCCTTCCTGCTACCCTTTGACTCCCAGTGGTCTGCTACCCAGTGAGTGACCAGATTTTTGTAGGAAAACATTTGGAATACTTATCATTTGAACAGAAAGGGACAACAAGGAAGGGGCAGGGGCTGTATTTACCTCTTTGTAAATTTACTGTTACATATACTGTATTTTATACCATGGTCCAGCAGGGTGAGCTCCATATCTTATTTATTAAATTATATTTCCCTGGATCAAAATCTACCCTTATTTCTTGCACTTCTCCTTCTGTTTTTATGTTCAGCTCCCCTCCTCCTCTCTCCATTTTAAGGTCCCATTTCTGTCTTTTTTAAATTTCCTTTTATCTTGGTCTTCTCTTTCCTTGTCCTGCTTCTTTCTACACATCCTTTCTTCCGCTCCTCTAGCTTTGTACAGGCTTCTCCTACTTCCAAAATATATTCTCCTTCTCCTTATTTTTCTCCCAGTCCTCTACCCTTTCATCATGCTTGATCTCAACCCCTCCTCCACATATGAGCGGCCTTCACTTGTTCCCTGATGGTAGAGCAGGGAAGGAAGCAGCAGGAAGACTCTTGTGGGTGATGTCGTCTTCCTCCAGCTTCCTGAATCTACCCTTTAGTGGCTGCAAGCTGCAGTACACAAAAACACTTCTGCTACCTTGGGCATGGGGGGACAAGTCTGTAATTTGCTCCTCAAAGGCTTGTAAGGACCCTTGCTCTGCTCCCTTACATCCTATGCAAGTCAGGAAGTCAACAAGGGACACAGATACTTCAGTCTAAAAATATTTCCAGGTAGAAGGCAGGCATATGACCTTAACTGCACAGGTGATGCAAAATATATAACTGGAGGCAGCTCTATAAGTCCTTATAGTTACCAGGCACCCTATGGCAAAGGTATAGCTTAATTAGACACTTCCAGTAAGGTGCAAAAATACAGTATTAGGAAGACAGAAAGATCTGTTTACAGAAAAGATCTACCAGATTTAAGAACGCAGGGTGAGACAACAAACCCACTTTGATGAGTCTGTCATGAGTTCAAGATATCAATAACACATGGTCTTGTTTGAAAACAGGGTTTTCAGCCCCAAACCAGCCACAATTTAGTTTAGTTTTGCATTAAAATTTTAGGTTTATTTAAAATTGAACCAAAGCAAAATTCAAGGTGTAAAATTCCATGCAAACTCGGGAAAACAACTATAATTACTGAGCAATGCACAGCTGAAGGCTTAATGTGCATGTTTCTACTCTAATAGTAGGACTTGCTTCCAGTGGCTTGCCTTGTTCAACAGCAACCATTCTAGATGATTAAAGAGCAACAAAGAAAGGGAGTGAGAGAGACAAGGTGATTAAGTTACTATATTTTATTAGATCAACTTCTGCAGGTGAAAGACACAAGCTTTCAAGCTCCACAGACATCTGCTTCAGGTCTGGGAAAGGTAATCAGAATTACAAAACTAAATACAAAGTGGAATAAGGAATTAAAACACATGTTGCAAGAGAGCATTCAAGATGAAGAAGGCAATTAACACCTCTGCAATCTTAGGACAAGAGAGAGTTAGTGGGTTACAGATTGTTATGGGGCAGCATAAAACTAGAGTCTCTACTGAGTCCACAATTTTTAGTGTTTAGCAAAGTTAAGCATTTAAACTTCCAGGCTTGCCCTTTGAAGGTATTGTGCAGGTTTCCTTTGGGGCTGTGGACTGAAAAGTTAGATAGGGAGTGACCATTTTGTGAAAAGGTGAGAGGATGTTTTTGTCTAATTTTTCTGTGAGAGTTCATTTGAGAACTTGATTGTCTGGTTTTACCTACATAGTTGTTGCATTGGAAGAGGAACACCACATATTACAATTGGCATGAGTAGGAACGTGGATCTTGAAAGATGTGTTGTGGGGAGCGTGGATCATCATGACAGTGGAGCTACGTCTACAGGTTTTGCATCTGTTGTTCGGGGAGCATCCTCTGGGCAGCTTGCTTTTGATGATGAGTTTGGTGAGGTTGATGGATTGTTTATATGCGAGAAGAGGGGGCTCGGAAATATATCTTTCAGGATATGATCCCCATGAAGTTGTCACTAGAGGTGTCTGGTACATGGGTTGTTTTGTTTTTTACCCCCGAATTTAAAGTAGGTTCTCTCAGCGTATTTGAGTGGCCTATTCCATGATGAAATTTACTTCTCTGGGCCTCTAAACTAGTGTCCTAGTTTGGTGAAGGCAGCTTTAAGGGCATCCTGGACTTTCTCCTCAGGGCATATTCTGTGGTAGCTCAGCACTTTGCAGTAGATAATTGATTTCTTGGTGCATCTAGAGTGGTTGCTAAAGATGTGGAAGTAAAAAGTTGTGATCTGTGGGTTTCTTGTATATCACTGTCTGCAGGGTTCCATTGTTGAAGCTGATTTGGGTGTCCAGGAAGCTGGTGCTGATGTGGGAGTGTTTTTCTAGAAAGATAGTAGTTGCTGAAGTTGTGGAAATCTATCATGGAATTTAGGTCATCTGTCCAGAGAAGGAAAATATCTTAGATGTATCTCAGGTATATCATTGGTTTTGGGGTACATTTTCCCAGAAATTCTTCCTCAGGGTGGCCCAGGAAGAAGTAGGCATACTGGTGAGCCAACATAGTACCCTGGGCAGTTCCCATGGCTTGGATGAAGTGTTTGTTGTTGAATGTAAATTTGTTCTGGGTAAGGATGAAAGGGATGAGTTTTGGCAATGTGTTTGTGTATAAGGGAGCATCTGCCACTAGAATGATGACTGAGAACTTTAAGATTTGACCTTGGCCAATCCAAAATAGGCTGGCTCTCCTGATGGGGCCACATTATGAATGCATTCAAACAAACAGTGCTAGCTTTAATGTGACACCCTGAGGGCTCTGTCTGTACCACTTCTGAATTGTGGATGAGTTTATGAAATTTTATCATGAAATTATCGTGTCATGGAAAGCTTGTGTGTATGTGGATCCACCTAAATTAGCAGGGTAGTATCATGTCTCTACCAGGCCAGAGATAATGCTTAAGTGATCAGCACTCAGCAACAGCCTATTTGAAGTAAAACACCTTGGGACAATAGGTTTGCTTTAGTTGGGAGAAGACAAGCTCAATGAATCCCAGGGGATCCAGAACACAGAGGCTTGGATTCCTTTCACAGCAGTCCTAGTGGGGGGCCAGGAAAGGACAATCACAAGGATCAGTGACAAATGGGTTCAAAAAACTGCTCTAGCTTTAAAATAGAAAAACCAACGTGGGTGAGGTAAGATGTGTGTGTGTGTGTGTGTGCACGTGCGCATGTGCACTCTTCTCAGCTCTGTGCAGCTCAAAAGCTTCTCTCTCTCACCAACAGGAGTTGAACCAATAAAAGATGTTACTTCACCCACCTTGTGTCTCTAATACCCTGGGACCAACACAACTACAACAACACTGCAATGAACCAACAGAACTCAACTCTTGAGCAATGCTAGACTTGACACTTCTTTCAGACCACTTGTAGCTCTAATTTCTATGAGAGAGGGAGAAAGTCCTCTTTGGTGGTCAAAAACTACTACAATGCAAAAGTACTGCTTCTGTCTAAAATCAAATCTGCATAAAACCCCCCAAACATATGTGTTACAAAAATATTACAATTCACACTAAATGGGACCTTTACATTAAACAGAATTATTTGTGTTACCTTATCTACCACAGAGCAGCTGTTTCTAAAAGGTACTTCTATAATAGAGATTTACTACCATACTGGGCTTACCGAATATATAAAATGAATATTCGAACTGTCATCACTCTGAACCCCTAGAGAATAGGGATCTGTTTTAGAGATCCAAAAGCTCATGTGTCAGAAACAATAATTGGAGCCTAAACCACATTGCTGTCATATACAGTGCAAAAGAAAATGGCTTTAGGAAAAATCCCTGGCGATCTAGATAATGTAATTCAAATTTAACAAGGCTTTAAGTGGTAATCGCACCCTGAATAACAATGGAATCCAGATGCCCAGCAAAAAATTAAGATGTACCAAAGGTTTTTTCTTGTTTTCTTTTTAATTAATTGAACATGAAGCCCAAAAACACACTTTGTGGGAATTTTTTTCATCGTTTTCCACAACTGTAAAAAATGCTAATGATCAAAAGTACACAGAGAAATGGAAATCAAATTATTCAGTGGCAATCCACACAAATGGCATAAAGTTAGTGTGACATTGACAGCTGTAAAGATTTGGATTCTTTTATTTGTTTTAAATTATAATTGAAGGTAGAGGAGAAATGCAAACAGACTTAGTAAAACATCAGTAGCCCAATTCAATTAAAAACAGTTAAACGGGCTGTGACAAAGCTCCAAGTTTGTACTTGTGGGTCCTGCGCTTCCTGGCAGATTTAGGGGCCTCAGAAACTCATCTAGGCCCCAGAGTGACCTCCCTTTCTCAGTATAATTGGCAAGAGTCACCGCCTAGTGAGTTACCTTCATCACAGGCCAGTATGGAAGGTGGAAAAAGGGCAGGGAGCCTGGGCCCACCCTCTACTCCGGGCTCCAGCCCAGGGACCCTAATAGTATCAGCTAAGATGGCTGACCTTTTATCCACAAAACACAATACAATTCCCTGGGCTACTTCCCCACAGCAGTCCTCGCTTCTTCAAACTCCACTTCACCCTTACCTCAGGGCCTCCTTCCTTCTGTATGATATGTTGTCCACCACTCAGTCTCACCAACAGCACAACTTCCTCCCACAGCTCCTGACACCCACACCCACTTGACTAACTGGGAGGTTTTTAACTGGTTTCAGCCAGTCCCTGATTGGCTTCAGGTGTCCCAATCAGGCTAGCTGTTTCTACTCCTTTCTAGAAGCTTCCTGATTGGCCTGGAGTAGCCTTTGCTTGGGCTATCCAGGGAACAGGGACCTTCACATCCTGAGGCTGATATACCTGCCTTCCAGCACTCTCCTATACCCTTCTGGTCTAACTCCGTCACAGGGCCTTCATTGCTTGTGAAGCAACTTATTTGAAAACAAACGCTATATATCTGCACATTTATGTGGGCAGGCTATTGAAACAGGGGAAGGCAACCTATGGCACTAGTGCCAAAGGCAGCACGCGAGCTGATTTTCAATGGCACTCGGACTGCTTAGGTCCTGGCCACTGGTCCAGGGGGGCTCTGCATTTTAATTTAATTTTAAATGAAGTTTCTTAAACATTTTAAAAACCTTATTTACTTTACATACAACAACAGTTTAGTTATATATTATAGACTTATAGAAAGAGACCTTCTAAAAACATTAAAACTTATTACTGACACGTGAAACCTTAAATTAGAGTGAATAAGTGAAGACTCGGCACACCACTGCTGAAAAGCTGCCGATCCCTGTTATGAAACGTGCTAAGTCAAAATCAAGAAAATCAAGTGTGGCTACTCTGAGGATAAGTGCCCCCCAGGGATTGTATGCTATACCCATGCCAATAGCCTATGACAGTTCCCTTTGAAAGTGGTAAGGAAATGTGTAGACACACTATCTTTCGTATTCTCTTTGCTTTGGAAAAGAAAAACAGATGTAATATTGTCAGAATGAAATGCTTAATCTTTCTTTCGTCACAAAACTATTTAGAGTCCTGCAATGTCTCCTATGACCTATGAATCTTAAAAATAAAACAAAACCTGTGTTTCTACAATCTGTTGTTTTATGTGAAAGGACTAAACTTTGACATTTAGTCAAAGCTATTCACGTAGCTGAAGTTGTATATCTTAGGTCGACCTGATCCTCCCCAGCTCAGGCCTAAGAAAGGAACTTAAATGAAGAAGTACTCAGCCTTAAGAGAATTATGTTGAAGTCTATGTCCGCATGCCTCATATCCACCTACAAACTTTTTGTGCTGTTTTTGTTTTTTAAACTCTGTGGTCTTGTGACTAAGGGAGCAGGTGCACAAGAACCTGGAGACTTGCTCCTTTCAGCATCATACATAACTATACTTTTCCTTACAATGTATGTTACCACAAATGGCCTCCACTCACACTGATACTGGAACAGAACAACCTTGTGTAATGAGTCAGGTTTTGGATTATGGAGGTCTTGATCTAACAGCATCAGAACCATAAAAGAGGGAGCTTGGTTCAAATTCAGTTCTAAAATGGGTTATGGCTGAGGCAAATGTTCTCATTTTTGACAAACATTCACTCCATTCCTGGCAAAAATTGTCAATCTTATGTAGATCCTTCAAAGATAATGGAAAAATACAAAAAAGGAAGAAACACACATCTTACTTTGTCTGATTAGGTATATAAGTGCCGAAAATAAAGGCCCCAAATGCAACATCAGAGCCTTTAGAAACTGTGGGCGGCATGCTGATACCACTGCCTGACTAATGGCAGTATCATCACTCACCAGTCTAAAACGCACCAGTGATTCATTATTTTCTATAGAATACGCATAACATGTCTTTTAGGTTTGGTAGTTTTCAGTCCCCCAGATCAACAAACTACTATTTATGATCATAATCTCTCTAAATAGAACTATTAGATGTAGTACTCATATATCGTGTTCTATATTACTCCACAGCATGACCAAGGGAAGCAAAGATGATAGGATCACAAAAGATACAGGCAGTACTCTCACTTCTCCATATTTCTTACCAAATGAATGAGATAATGCCTGTATATGCTTTCATTGAATGTTCCTTTACTAAATTCTTAGCAGTGCAGGGAAAAATGGGTGAAATTGTGTAGAGTAAGAGACAAAAGAGTGCCTGCAGTCTGTTACATACTTGGTAAAATCTATTTGATTTCACTTAACTTGATAATGTTCAAAGTTGGGCGGTTGATTAATCACAATTAACTCACACAATTAACTCAAAAAAGATCACAATTAAAAAACTTAATCATAATTGCACTGTTAAATAATAATGTCAATTGAAATTTATTCAATATTTTGGATTTTTTCTAAATTTTCAAATATATGGATTTAAATTACAACAAAGATTACAAAGAATACAGTGCTCACTTTTTATTATTTAATTACAAACATATGCACTATAAAATGATAAACAAAAGAAATAATATTTTAAGTCACCCCATACAAGTAGTATAGTGCAATCTCTTTATTGTGGAAGTGTAACTTACAAATGTAGATTTTGTTATAACTACACTCAAAACCAAAATAATGTAAAACTTTAGAGCCTACAACTCCACTCAGTCCTACTTCTTGTTCAGCCAATCACTAAGACAAACATTTTTGTTTACATTTACGGGAGATACTGCTGCCCGCTTCTTTTTTACAATGTCACATGAAAGTGAAAACAGGTATTTGCATGGCAATTTGTAGCCAGCTTTGCAAGGAATTCACATTTTGGCTATGCTAAACATTCATATGCCCCATCATGCTTCGGCCATTCTAGAGGATGTGCTTCCATGCTGATGATGCTCATTAAAAAAATAATGCATCAATTAAATTTGTGACTGTATCCCTTGGGGGAAAAATTGTGTCTCCTGTTCTGTTTTACCTGCATTCTGCCATATATTTCATGTTACAGAAATCTCAGATGACAACTCAGCACATGTTCGTTTTACGAACTCTTTTACAGAAGATTTGTGAAAACACAAAAATTTCTAAAAATAGCTACAGCACTCAACTAAAGGTTTAAGAATCTGAAGTGCTGTCTAAAATCAAAGAGGAACTTCTTTCAAAGGTCTTAAAAGAGCAACACCGTAATGCAAAAACTACAGAACCTGAACCACCAAAAAAGAAAATCAACCTTCTTCTAGTGGCATCTGACTCAGTCCACTCTGCTTTGAATCATTATTGAGCAGAACCCATCAACAGCATGGACACATGTTCTCTGAAATGGTGGCTGAACCATGAAGGCTCATATGAATCTTTGGTGCATCTGGCATGTAAATATGTTGTGATGCCAGCTACAACAATGCCATGCAAATGCCTATTCACACTTTCAGAAGACTTTTTGTAAACAAGTATCAGGCAGCATTATCTCCTGCAAACTGGAACCAAACTTGTTTGTCTGAACAATTGGCTGAAGTAGGACTGAGTGGACTTGTAGACTCTAAAGTTTTACATTGTTTTATTTTTGAATGCAGTTATTTTTATAATTCTACATTTGCGAGTTCAATTTTCATGATAGAGATTGCACTGAAGTACTTGTATTACGTGAATTGAAAAATATTTCTCTTTTTAAAATGCAAATAAAAATAGTAAACACTGTACAATTTGTATTATCTGTTGTAATTGAAATCAATATATTTGAAAACACAGAAAATATCCAAAATATTTGAACAGATGGTATTCTATTATTGTTTAGCAGTGTGAATAATAGCACAATTAATCATGATTATTTTTTTTAATCACTTGACAGTCCCAGTTTAAAGAGATTTCTCTTAATAAAAGAACTTAGCTAAACATTAACAATATCCCAGGACTGGGTCTACCAGTTGGTATAAGTCAAGGAAGTTCAGTTGAAGTAAGTATCCAAAAGTTTCAAACAAAGTGAAACAAACTATAGCATCCCCTCCCATCTATCAGGCTTCTGTCAAAACTGTACTATTTACCACCTTAAATAATTGGTCCCATCTCTACTCCTTTTTAAATAAAGGGCCCTCATATCTGATTTCTTCTATGTTATATTCACCGCAAATTAACTGCCACTCTGGGGTTTCCTTGTTACCTATATAACTTTGGAAGTCCCTAAACATGAAAGCAAATGACTGGATTGAAGGGAGAAAGCAACAAACCTCAGGGACTTATCTGAAACTGCAAAAATATCTCATTTGCCGGTACAGCCAAAGTGAACAGGGGTATACATCACAATCACAAATCGATGGACACAACCACCACAGCTGACAATCTTGTTGGCCATCTCAAAAGAAGCCAAGGTCTGAATGGAGTTATAAACTGAATTATCTTCTCAACTGTCAAGCTGATCTTTCCATCTCTATTTTCCAAATATGGATAGAAAATAATAAATAGTAAAGAACTGTATTGTACACAGCTTTGTAAGACAATAGATTTCAGAACCATGCAGTTTATACTACTCATTAGCATCGTACTGCCCCAGTACTTTCTTCTAAGAAGTTAAAAATCTTAAATTTTAAAAAAACAAACCAATACAAACCCCCCCCTATAATTAGCATTTGGACATAGAAAACACCACACTGGAAAAGACCAACAGTCCATAGAATCTGGTATCTTGTCTCCAACAATGACTAGCACCATATGCTTCAGAGGACAATGTATAACCCTCATACTGGACTAATTCAATAACTTTCTCATGGGAAAAGTTTTTAACACTTAGACAATTAGCATTTGCCTTATGTCCTGAAACATGATATTTCACACAGACACTTTGCTCTCTGATTAGTAACCACACATTTTTGAATAGTCAGTCTACCACAGAATGCATTGTTTTCCTCTCTGCATAATACAGTATACAGGTGTGTCGCATCTTACGCTCTTTCAACTTACGTGAATTCAGCTTTACACTGTGCCCCCACTCCCCCCCAAAAAGGAAAAAACTAAAAATATAAAAATTTTGTTTACGGTGGGTGATTTCGTCCGCCATTGACCTCAATGGGGTTTCGGCTATACGCAGTTTCTGATTTATGCGGAAACAAACCCTCGCACAAGATGCGACATGCCTGTATGTGAAATTAGAACACTTTAGAACATAAAAATATCCAGGTATTCATAGTTCAGACTCTCATCCATATGTTGTTGGTCTGAAAATTGGACTGAAAATCTGATAAGATTTGGTAATATTTCTAAAGCTTCCTTGTTCCAGTGTCTAATACCATGAAAACTGCCTCTGTGTCACCTGGTATTTCTATGAACAAAACTTCTAATACAAAAGACTAACAGACATTTTTCAACCGCAGCATATGTTTGGTTCAAGGTTTGGGTGACTCTTCTTTTACCTGACTGTTCTATTCTAACATGGTAAATTTAATTTGCTAGGAGGTTAGCACAGTAAAATTGAACACAATCAAAGAGCCCATATTGATCAAGGGCCACTTACACAGCTTGAAGAGAAATGGAATGGAGATGTTTCAGTGAATAAGAAATATGTGATGAATGTGTGTACTTTCTGGTTAAGTGACACTCTGGAGATGTACAATAGAAGTGATAAGATGTGGGGTTTAACCACTGTTCTCCCAGCAGCTCCAGTGTTTTCATGTACCAGTTACAACTACAATCTTCAACTTTAAGGACAGCTAAGAATTTAAAGAAGGGGAATGAAACTGGCATCATCTGAAAGACAAACAGAACAAGCTCTAAGTTTTCTTATTTCTGTATTTATTTTTGTATTGTTAAGACTTATACTAAGAACTGCTCAGGCTTCAAGGGCTTTCATAGACAGTTCCTTGTTTGGAGTTTTAAGGACAGTAAAACATGACTCTCAGATTGACTGAAAGCCTAGCTTTAGTTTACATCTGGTTTAGGTTTAGGAGTCTGCATGCTGTACAGTTGCAGTAATTAACCCATTCAGTGATGGCTGCACAAGATGCTGGAGTGTATTGATACCAAATTCATGATTTGTAAGCAAAACCAATATTTTAATTTTTTTTCAATGCTCTCTATGCTTCTGCATAACTGGAATAGAGTGACTGCCTGAAGCACAGATGTACTGGTGTACTTTAACTATCTTGACAGATCTGGCATTTACTAATATAAAGCAGAAAGCATCTTTTCTGCAAATGAGCATGTTAATATTTCACATCTGGCTCGCTCTCTCATCACACTGCCTCACAGATAGAAAGCTGTAAAATATTTAATGATCTTTAAAGTCTTTTGTAGAAAGATATTTGTAGAAAATTTAATTTATATGGCTGCAAGACTTAAATATTGAGACTAAACAATGACACATTGATTAATTTATTAAAAAATGAGATGGTGCTACAAAATACATTTAGGACAGATACTAAGAGAAGTATTACAGAGTCAATGAATTCAGCCCTCTCAGAGTAGAGGAATTCCTCATGTAATTTACTCTATTCCCCTTCCCCAAAAACTGGGAATACAAGCATTGAAGCACATTCAAGCCTGGTGCGGGAGAGGGGTAGCAAATCATTGAGCCATCCCTGTGGCTGCTCCCTTAATCAGCACTAATCTGATGCCAAGCATCATGTGCAAATGATTGGGAGGATAGTTGAAGGTGAATATGGGCTGAAAATGGGGACAAATAAGGATTTGCAGGAATGGGGATGACATTCAAGTACAGATGAGGGTGATGTGCTTTTGAACATTAACCTGTGAGTACCTGATATTACCGCCCTTTTGACCCAATTCACCACCACTCATGAATGGTGCTTGCTTTGCAAATTGTGAATTTGGCTCTCCATGGGTCAAGTCATAGACACAAGAGCAGAGGCTTACAGTTCCAGGTAAAAGCAGAAGAAAATTGTAGATGTGGTAAATCAGGAGTATTTGTATACCTCTCAGGATTGCTGAAGCTTGTGTGGAAAGTACTTTGAAAATATGACATTCTCCACAAGTGCTAAGCATTCTTATAAACATTTTTCAGTCCCATAATTCAGAGATGGGAGAGACTGACTGGGTAATCTAGTCTATTTACCTACAAATGCAGGATTATTCAGCGAATCGTAAATTCTCAGAATACATACAAAATAGCACTAAAAAACACATGGTTTAACTCACCACAATTACCTTGTTAAATTGTAATGTCAATGGTTGTTAACTGAGTACGATAATAGTGCTACCACATCATGACATGCAAACAAGCTCTGGCACATTCCGAATTTTAGATCAGTCTGTTCATACTGTACTTGCTAGGTTCTCTTACATTTTTACTAGTTAGACAGAAAATAAATCTAACCTTGTGTTTTTAATTCTATTTCACTGGAACTTTAGTGGAAGTTGCCCAATACATTACAACTGATTAATTTTATGTTTGTGAACTAATTTACTATTGTAGAGCTCCCATGAAAAAATATTCCAAGAGCCATTTCCAGATGGTTTAAATGCACCACAAGAAGTGCTTCAGAAACACTGTACTTATTGTTGCCTTTTTAGTGTTTTACCTCTTCCCTATCCTCAATCCATGTCTGGTTTTCTACATTCTCTTCCTCTCCTTCCTCTTCTCCAACTTTCAACACTCTGATGGCTAGAATTTGCTGTAGTTTCTGATGAGTACTGCACCTCAGATGCCAGGTATCTATGGAGACCCTGCCACTTTTTACTTCTAGTGACCATCTCTGATTCACCTAAAAGATAGATTTCTAAATCTGCGTAGTAATGGAAACAAAAAATACCTTTTTACATCTAGAAAATTACTTTGATAATCCAAAATAACAGATATGCACAATGCAGAAACCTTTGCATCAAAAGTTTTCTTCCATTGTTTCTGTGACCCTAGCTGCCTGCCTCTCTTCTGTTGATTTAAGTCATGTGGCAAGCGCTAAAATTTCTCTTGTGGAATAACATAAGAACAGAAGTCATTACTTGGCATGACTGCATGAAGGAGGGCTGCTGACAGCCAGGAGAGATCAAAAGCAGATCAGGTTGCTTAACAAACTATATGTCACTGAACTCAGACTAAAGTGAGAATCCTGGAGAGCTGAGAAATCTGGGGGCAATTGATGGAGCCAAACTCATTAGATACATTAATAAAACACCTAGCTGTTCTTCAGACTTCTATTTATTAAAATGTCTAGTACATAACACATTGATCTCTACCATATACTCTTTTAAAACAAGAACAGCAGAAACAAACTGCCTGTGAGTTTAATAATGTATGGTTTCCACTTTAATTTGTGTTTTAATTCCTCATATTTTTACCATTTTCTAACTGAAATCTCTCTTCCAAGCAAGAAGGCAGCAGGCATCCAACTTACTTTTCTGAAAATCTTTTAGACTGAAGCTTTTAGATTAAATTAAACTCTTGGAAGAGGTTTTCTTCACTAACATTTGCAAACTGAAAGACATTACAATTCCTAAACTTCAACATAGACAAAAGCCTATGCAGTCATAATGGGAAAAACATAAAAATATGGAAATCACAAGTGGTTTTTTTCCCTTGAAGTAAATAAAAAAACTGCTCCTTTAATATGCAAGCATCCAAGCTTATCACTGTGAATTAGCATTCAGAAATCACTGAAAAAAATCAAAGATGATTTAAGTCTGCAAGTCTCCATGTGCGTTACTTACGTATTTAGATAGGAAAATATAGTAATTGG
Organism: Dermatemys mawii; assembly: GCA_007922305.1. Taxonomy (NCBI): domain Eukaryota; kingdom Metazoa; phylum Chordata; order Testudines; family Dermatemydidae; genus Dermatemys; species Dermatemys mawii. The sequence continues at coordinate 14,039,836 of ML677386.1, read as the reverse complement.
TGGAATCAGTTGCTAGACTTATAGTTACAAAAATATTTCCATTTTAAGCCTTTATTACAATCTCATTCTGAAACAAACTTATTGGACTGAGGTTTCCCATGACAGGTCTCTATTCAAAAGGTAAATTTTTTCTTCTAGGATTTTTTATTTTTATATTTTGGGAGGCTAGGAAAAAACCCACTGTAATAAAATTGTAACATACTTTTTTAATATGGACACCATATTTTTGAAGAGTCCTGATCGACTGGTGCCTTTGTTTGAATTGAAAACAGTCTTTGTTATACCAAAGTAATGAGTGATTGAAAGTTTCTGACTTGCAGTTAAAAAAAATATAAACTTAAGGCAAAATTCTGACCCTACTGAAGTCAATAGGAGATTTGCCATTGACTGCAAATTTCACTAAGTCTTCAACCTTGCACTTAAACATGAATGCATGTGGATACAGCTAATTAAGGGTCTGATAGTTCAAGGTATTGAACACCTCTTGAGTTTTGTCAGCCATCACTGATGTCAAAAGGAGAGAAGTACTCAGTCAGGAGATGGTCATCGTCTTGCAGATCCAATCCCTAAGTGTTCAGCTATTTAGGTAGGAACTTGCTAGTTTAAGGTATTTATAAGGTCCATTGGAAAATCAGCAATGCTTGAATAAAGCATGAGCTAAATAAATAGTTCTAAGAAAGGCAATTGAAGCCAGATTCATTCTCTCTCTCTCTTTTTCAGTTAAAAGTTACATTACATTTTAAAAATAGCATTCGTGCATGGTTAACTTTGCCCCATTGTAAACGTTAAATACACTACTCTATTCCAGATAATGCATAAAGTGTCCAAGGCGGTAAGCTTAACATATTAGAGCAATTTTAACTGTTGGAACTTCCTGATGTGTGAGAGCTTGAACTTGTAATTTTAATGTTGTATTAACACTAGTTTTTGCACTTAGGTTCACGCGTTCTCCCATGGTGTCGAGGGCCAATCATTCTCCACTATTCAAGACCTGCAGTAAAGCTGTGAAGGACTGTGAATTGGATTTGAGTGGATTCCTCTACATAGGACCTGGGACACTGATCCCAAATTGACTATTGCTATGAGAAGTGTGCAGGAGAGATCATGACAGATGTAGCTACACGGATTCAATAGCCCTAACAAACTGAGCAGTCACTATTCCAGTTTAGGGGCTGAAGCAATGGCACTAGAGCAATCAAGCTGCAGTCCCATGGTAAGCTGAGGAGGAAATATAATTTCTATCCCCATATAACCCCTGCTTAACTCCCCCCCACAAGGCCCACTAACTCCATATGGATGATACAAATTTCACTCTGAATGTAAAGATATTTCAGCTTTTGTCAATGCAGAGAAAATAGCTTTTGAAAATTTCTCATGGTGACGTATGAATCCATGGAAGTAATTAAACCTGTGCCTAACTTAAAGAAACATTCTGAATCAGCCTGTTTATGCCTTTATTGTTGGGTATCGAGATCAGACAATATCCACCACATAATTATTTGAAAACTGCAAAATCTGCTGCATGAACTCACTTCACATGGCTGAACTGGGGAGAGGAGTTGTGTCCTGGTTATCTGGGGCAGTCAGTTTATGCTGCTTCATCTTTACTCCTCAGCGATACCCAGAACTGCATCTGAACATCTTCCTGACATGCAATTCATTTAAAAAAATCTTGATACCATGGCTATAACATATGCTGATCACTCGCTCTAAAAACACCAACCCATAGAGTTAATCAAGTCAAGGATACAAAGGCAAAACGAAGGAGATAAGATCTACCTTTCATGATGTGTTTTACATATCAGCAAGTTTTCAGAAATTATACAAAAAGTGAAATAGAGCTATACATTATTGACATATCTGTAGTCTGATCTAGTTACAGTACCTCGCAAATCTTTTTTCAGTTTGCGAAGATCTTTTTGAAAGTCTTCAAATTTCATCTGTGAGGCCTGAAAGAGGTCCTGTGGCTCTGGAAGAGGAAAGATGCATTGCTCTTTTCCAGCGTCCTGACAGATATAAATGGACATTTACTTCACTTTTATTTTTAAAGGTATACATTTTAAATGAGTAGCACTTGTTTTAATATGTAAAATTTTAATAAATAGTGGACAAGTATTACTTATGAACAACAACATACTGATTAAAGTAATCTTAACCAATATAAGGTAATACAAGTTTTAATAATTAATGTAATTTTATTTAAATTGGCAAAGATAACTCACTCACCTCATCAAAATTACGCAGATAATAGGAGACAATATATGATAGAAGACTTCTGCTATTATCCTGTGTGGAAAAAACAAAACAATAAAGTTAATATATTTATTGTGTTGCTAAATCATATTTAAAGTATAGTAGAATCTATTAACTTTCTTTTTTTAAAGCTACAATTAAATCGCCTTTATCCTAGAAGAGCACGAAAATTCTGAATGGAAGCTAATATTCCTTACTGAATTATGCTGTTAAAAGCAAAACACACCCTTAAGTTCTTTGCTGAATAGGGATGGACTTAATGGAGTGCTTAAAGCAAAAAAGATTCTTAACTACTTTGCTGAGTTGGGCCTTAAATGAAAAACTATTTCAGTCCCTCTGCAGACATCACATTGTGTCACAGGTACACTCAAGTCATACTTTCAAGCTTTTCTTCACAATCAGGAAGGCTTGAAGCTTATTTTGCTTTCCTAAATGAAAGCTGAGTTTCTGATATAATCAGCTCACTCCAGGAGTGAGTCATAACCAGAGGGGTATAGTGCCTTTGCCTTGCTTATTATCTTCACCCAAAGGGCTATGCTAGGCAGCTTTAACAATAGGATACTTACCATCACCACCATTTCTTTCATGAAATTGTTCTACACCCCAATGACTCTCTGTGTTATATATACAGGCCTGGCAGAGTCATATGGTGAACCGTGGGTCATCCAATTTGTCAGTATAGGAAACACATCGCATTTTAGATATTAGGGCTCCCAATATTAGGTATTTTATAGGGTAACTATAATACCTACTCAGTCAGTCATTTTTCCCTATTTTCTCTCTCCCAAATACTCCAAAATCAGAATTTACTGGAACTGTTTTTTGTTACAACAGTTTCCACTTCTGAAGCATATATGATTTTAAGGAGTAAAATTAATTATATTGAAGAAGACACTCACTGAAAATAAAAAACAAATGTGCAGCATATGGAGAGTCATATATACACTAAGTCAGGAAGTAAGACAATTTCTAATTTAAGACACTGATTTGTTCATCAGTTTAATAGCCATAGAGAAGGCAGATTCATTTCCAAATGGTTCTACAAATAAGTGCAATCAAAGTTGTATCCACTGATAAATATTTCTGTCTGATACTACCTTTAATTTTATATGAGGGCTGGTAAACGTTTATTAACAAAACAGCGATAAAGCAGCACTCTGTAAAGAATGGAATACTGTTCTACAGTCAATTTACTTACACTGCTCTTAACATCTTTCAGCTTTGGAAGAATGTCCAATCCAAACCCATCTGCCTGTCCACGTGTCCTGTTTCCACCATTCATGTAATTTCCAAATGCAAGAACCAAACCCAGAACCTGCATAACTCCTGATCCACTTTTCAATGTCTGTAAAACAGGATATATAGATATAAAATGTAAAATCTCAGTTGAAATCCTTAATAAGTCAAAGAAAAAAATTAAGTATGGATATCAGTAATAGATTAGTTACAAGATCTAGATTGCAGTTTGATGTTGCATTTTATACTGTAGCTATAATTTTGGATAACATCAAACTCATGAGGGACACTCAAATCTAATGCAATAATGACAATTTCCAGCACATTAAATTCACTCTAATTTTAGCACACCTGATTCCTCTCAATATGGGTATTTGAGGGGAAAATGGTATCTGTATGTTTCAAGTTATAACATTATTTATGCATAGGGTCCTACCATTCACTATCCATTTGGAGCAATTTCATGGATTTAAAAAAATGTAAATTTCATGTTTTCAGATATTTAAATCTGAAATTTCACGGTGTTGTAATTGTAGAGGGTCCTGACCCAACTCTGAAGGCAGTGCAGTGCCGAAGTAAGGGTGGCATGGTATGGTATTGTCACTTTTACTTCTGCACTGCTGCTGACGGGGCACTGCCTTCAGAGCTGGGTGGCTCGCCGCAGCCACTGTTCTCTAGCCAGCCAGCAATAAAGGTCGTGCAGAAGTAAGGGTGGAAATACTGCATCCCCCTTACAATTAACTTGCGCTCCTCTGGCCCCTTCAGTCCTTTTTTGTTGGGGACCTCCACTTTGAGAAACGCTGATCTCCCCTATGAAATCTGGTCTTGTGTGTACTTTTACCTTCTATTGTACAGATTTCATGGGGGAGACCAGATTTCACAGTCTGCAACGTGTTTTTCACAGCCATAAATTCAGTAGGGCCTTATTTATGCAAAAAGAAAGTAGAAAGAACCACAGCAGATTGACCATTCAGAAGGAGGATCAGTACTTTCTTAGCATACCATGATATTCCCAAGCAGTGCATTTACTTTGGTCCCTGATCCTGCAATCAATTTTGCAATAAATATACAGCATATGGCACAACTTGCAGGACTGGGGTCTTAGGGAACATACATTTCTAATAGGAAGAAGCAATTCTTTTTTAAAATGCCCATTGTATAAAGATTACATTTATACTTGGTATGTTTAAATGTTTCTTAGAAGCAGTAGGTCAGGGGTGGGTAAACGGCATCCTGCGGGCCATATGTGGCCTGCCGGCTATTTTTAGTTGGCCCGCCAGCTCAGGCCAGGGGAGCAGTGCCAGTGGCCTCACGCTTCTGGGCCGGGCTGGGCCGAGTGCGGCAAACAGTGGGGATCCGCATTCCTGGGCTTGGCTGAGTATGGCGAGCTGCGGGACCCCACGCCCAGCTGAGCATGGTAAGTGGGGGAGGGGAAGGGGGCTTAGGTGGTGGGGTCCTGGGGGGTGATGGTTAGGGTGGGGAGGGGGTCTTGGGAGGGAGCAGTCAGGGAACAAAGAGCAGGGGGGATTTAGATAGGGGGTGAAATCCTGGGGGGGGGCAGTTAGAGTGGGAGGATCTCCAGAGGGGGCAATCAGGGGACAAGGAACGGGGGTGGGGGTTGGATGGGTCAGAGGTTCTGAGGGGGGCAGTTAGGGGGTGGGAAGTGGGTGGGGGTCAGATAGGGGGCCCTCCACACAATTTTGAATCCCAATGTGACCCTCGAGCCAAAAAAAGTTTGCCCACTCCTGCATTAGGTTATGAAAAAGTAATTCTGCATTACTTTAACAAAGCTATTGATTTAGTACTAATTTTACAGCAGCCTTTTCAAGACACATCACAAACAGCAGAATTGGCATTATTTCTCTTAAAAGGTTTAAGAAATGTGCATAGTCTTAATTTAAGTATGTGAACTTTTATCTGTTGTTAAGGAGACAGCTTATTTAGATCAGATATTCCAGATCTGTTGAACAAACATGTTTCGAATCAAAGCATGCACTCAGAATGAGCTAATATGGCATTCGTTTGGAAAGTGCAAGAAGTGAGACAGTATCTACGAAGATGGAAGATTTTGCTTTGGCAAAAGCAGAAGTTACAGTATTCTCCAGAGGCTGATGTGTATTGGCTGCAAACTCGTGATATTATAGTTAAGCAACGAAAGCCAATTTTAAAATTTGCTTTGATCTTGGAGCACAATCATAAAATGTTCCATTCTGCAGGACTGCTACCCCTCAGATTTAATGAGCGCTTAAAGTAAATAAAAGAAAACTTTTGAAATATGAGTACAGCTGAACAAGAAAGATTAAATATCAGAAAATCTCTCTCTACCTTTATACGGACCAGAACCTACCTCACACAGTTTCTGTAGCAATTCAAGTTTGCGATGGATAGAGCAAATGGTTTCTGAAAACGTTGATTGGAACAGGATACAAAATACTCGTTCTGAAAAGTTGGGGATTAGTGACAGTTCATAAAGAAACCTGGAGGAATGATTTAAAAAATGGTTTAGTTTAGTTAGTGAAGATTTTTCACTTCTACTTGCTTCTTCATAACACTTCTAGTTAGGTTACTAAAGCACATTAAGTTTCCCTAAAGAATGCAGCATACGCATCTCCCAGAAAACTTCTGTTGAAGACAGCGCCCTTACTGTTCAGGTTTGTCCAAAGATTTGGCATTCTCCCTCTCTCTGGATGATTTGCCATGCTTTTCTATTTTTTCCAGTTCATCTGATTGTGCTCTCTGGAAAAAAAAAAAATCAAAACCAAGCAAATAAAGAAATTAAAAAGTGTTTATTCAAAAGCTAGACAATTAACCTTTACAAATTATGCCCTTTTAACAAATCACTTTTTTAAACTTTACTTTTTAGCATCTGTGCATGGTAAGACTACTTAATTCGTGGAGTTACTTTCAGTGTAAATATGTTCGATTCACAACAGAACATCTCTGAATTCTGCACATAACATTACTGACTATTAGTAATCTGCAAAAGATTTATTCATTCAAGTATGTATTGAGACAATGCTTTTTCTTCCTGCCCTCCTCTCTCTTTTTTCTCTCTTTTAGCTGTTTATAAAGACTCCAAGATCTCCAAGTGCTATTTCTCATTCAGTTGGGTTACATTTGTATGCAGTTTCATCTATATCTACATATATTGTATTTTTAAGTAAACCAAAGGGGTTCACATTGTTTAGTGTTACTTAACTTTTATTCAGCATTTTTAAAAAAGGAATGGAACAATAAAAATAATTATTGAACTATTTAAATGCAAGTATCATATAAGACACACAATACATGAACAAACAACTATGATAATTTTTCCGGGAGTATAATGAATCTCACTGCATCTTAAAAAATAACCCACTGCAATCATATGTAAATCTCATTTTTCTTCTTGACATTAGTTCCTTGGATGACCCTGTATTAGGGCATGGTCTTTTTTGCAATATTCCTGATAAGTGGAGACAGATATTTCATAGGTCACAAATCTTTCTATATGTACTGCAATGCTATAATTAATTTTCCTAATTACAGTGCTGCATTATGGGTGGAATTTTTCTTTTTGGCTTCATGATGATTATTAATATGTGTATGTAACTTCTGACAAAAGTATAACATACAGGGGAAAGAAACAAGTTTAACTCCAAAGTACTTATCTTTAACCTAGAAAGAAAAAGTGCCCATATCTTAACATATAATATTATGGGACACGGAAAACAACAGGGGAACTAACCATCACTTCAACACACAACCATTCTTAGCATCCTCCCCTCCCATGAAGGGCCTAAACCAAAAGACAAGCAGGATCTGAGTACATAATACGGTTGTGAGGAATAGCCAGCATGGATTTTTCAAGAACAGATTATGGTAAATCAACCGTATTATCTTCTAGGTGCCTACAAACTGATTGTTCAATAATTTGTTGTTCTATGGTTACAGATATTGAAGATACCTTAACTGATCTATAATTTTCTGGTCATTCTTTTAAACACAGGTACTATGTCTTTTCTTCAGTCCTCTGCGATCTCACCTATCCTCCAGGGGTTTTTGAAGATAATTCTCAACAGTTCTAAGTTTGTGTCAGCTAGTTCCTTGAGAACCCTAGGGTGAATTTCACCAGGCCCTGCCAACCTGAATACACTTAACTTACGTAGAAGTTCAACCTATACTGGCTTGTATTTCTTCACCCCTGTTAATATTAATTGCTTGAATACCTGGTCACAATTAGCTGTTTTAGTGCAGATTGAAGGAAAGATAATGCATTATCACTACAGATGGCATTGCAAGTCTCTTTTGTGTGCCTAAAGGCGTCAGGTCCTGATAATTTATTTATTGCATTACTGAGTTTTTTGTTACATTAAAGAAAGTGGTCCTCATGAGCCAGTTACCCTCTCTGAACTACAGACAATCTATAATTTTATCTGAAAGTACCCTTCATTTTGTAACCACAAACATATTTTTGAGACACTGCCAATTCCAGTTGCTTCAACACACACACAAACACACACAGTTTAGTGTTGGATACTTTAAATACTACAAGCCTTGATTGCTGACTCTAATAGAAGTCAATAGAGAGAAGACAGATCAGAAGCCTTGAAAACATGTTGTTCCCCAAATTGAATCTTTGGAACTGATGTGCATATATGAGACAGTGCTTCCCTGTAAGCTTTGGAAGTCACATAAGTTTGTGGAGTGGAGAGGAAGGTCCTTCTGAGGCTGCTCAGGGACTTGAAAATTTCACAGTGGCAGAATGATCCCTCTCTAGAGGCCTTAGTGAGTCTCTGCTGGTTGTGAATCGGAATCCTTTCAGTTTTTTTTCCATGCCTCGCTACTTCCACTTCCATATTAATAAACTATGTGAGAGAATTTATCCATCAGTCTGACCTGGGGAACGAAACTCAGAAAATAAGCTTTTACTTATCAAGTGTACAAAATATTTTATTAAATCTATCATCCTATATATTAACAACACATTAATGTGGAAAACTGATATGTTTAGTTTGCTTCTCTAGTCTAGCATTCAAAATCTCTTTGATAGTGTTTCATTTACTAAAAAAGCAAGTTCCAAAGAGATTTGTGGTGTGGGGAGATATAGGAGTGCCCAGTATCATCTCCTGTCTCACTGCTATGATATACAGCTTTCAGATGATGAGTATTTTAAAATGCAGGTTTTCCGATTGATCAGCTTAACCAAGAAGGACTTGTACCCTCAAAAGGCACATCTTTTAGCAAGAAAAAGAAAAGCGATGACAGACAAACTAAGGAGAAATGTTGATCCTCTAACAGCTTGACATTTTTAGCCTTTGGAATGAGAATGCATTATAAGGTGTTTGAGGCACTGATGCAGAGACATTTGCTTGAAAAAACTCTTCTGAAAGGATTGAGAAGACTAGCAGTTCCTTCTTCACAAGGTAACAGTTAATCACAGTTGCCTTCCTAAACTGTTTACACTACTCTGCAGGAATCACCAGAATAACCAGAGATGGGCCCGAGCCACAAAGCTTAGATTCAGACCTCAATTATCACAAAGTTAGGCCATAGATACACTACAGGTGCTATACCGCCATAGCTATGGTGCACTAGTGTTAATACAGAGTACAACAGTTTTTCCATCACTATAGGAACTCCACCTCCCCAAATGATGGTATCAAGGTCATGATGGAAGCCTTCTTCCATCAACCGAGCTGTGTCTACACCAAGGGTTAGGTTCGCAGAACTACCGTCCTCACGGGTGTGGATTTTTCATATTCCTGAGTGCCATAGCTATGTCAACGTAAGTTTTAACTGTAGACCAGACCACAGGGGAATCAGAGCTTTGATTCAGGCTCATCTCCGCTAATATCATACATTAGGCTTCAGGGTGGGAACCATTAGCCTTAGTTATATGCTTTCTGCTAAGGTCAACAGAACAGTAGCAGGAAGTACCAGACAGCTTCAAATGATTGAAACCGTTTGAGAACATAACATGTGCGCCTGAAGAGACGTGACCTTGTATCAAAAAGTGACATGAATTTTAACAAACCCATTAACTTGAAACCACATGGCTCCATTGTAAATATCTAGCAGGCTTTCTAAAAATGGATGATACAAAAAAAAAAATCAGATTTTTAATTAAATAACATTTGTAAAAATTATATATATTTTTCTTTTTAAAAAAACTGTTTAAAGTTAAATTTGAGGTTAAGGCCTACATTTACAATATTAAAATAAAAGGTATATTGCATCCATGAGCACTCAAGTTTTGATGAGTTAAACAGTTCTTTGTTTTGTATTATATACAGGAACAGGATAAAACAACTACTGAGATTAAGTCAAGTTCTACAAATGTGTCATGTTGTACATTAAGTATCTATACATTTTTCAGACTTCACAATGAAACATATACGGGTATTTCCATTTTTCCCAGTTGTAAGTACCTCGTTTCTTTTGTGGAGAAAAACTTTTGCCTTAATTACTTTTGGTTTCAGTTTAACTGACAGGTGCAGAGAGAATGTTTTCTTGATGTGAACTATTTCATTCATACTTGAGAAACCAAGTAGGAGTTGAAAAAGCAAGAAAACTTGTTTTCTCTTTCAATATATGAACCACCACGAGGTGGGAAAGGATGAGCGTTACCAATTCTAAAACTAATCTATCCTGCTTAGTATCAGAGGGGTAGCCGTGTTAGTCTGGATCTGCAAAAGTGACAAAAAGTGTTGTGGCACCTTATAGACTAACAGATCTTAGGGATCATGAGCTTTCGTGGGCCAAGACCCACTTCATCAGATGA
>ML677386.1:13971913-14024584 GCA_007922305.1 Dermatemys mawii | reverse complement strand
AAAGCTCATGCTCTGAAAAAATTTCAGTTAGTCTTTAAGGTGCCACAGGACTCTTTGTCACTTCTGCAATTCCAGACTAACACGGCTACCCCTCTGATTCCCGGAAAGGAGGTTATTTGTAACTGAAATGTTTGTAACTCTGAACAAAACATTTTGGTTGTTCTTTCAAAAGGTTACAACTGCACGTTGACTTAATACAGCTTTAAAACTTTATTACACAGAAGAAAAATGCTGCTTTATCTTTTTTTTTAGTAGTTTACAGTTAACACAGAACTGTAGTGTTTGTACTTTTTTGTTTTGTTTGTTTCTGTTGCTGCTTGATTGTGTACTTCAGGTTCTAAATAAGGTGCATTTGAATGGTCAGTTCGTAATTCTGGTATTCATAATTCTGAAGTTCTACTGTAATATCACCTCGCTCATATACAGGGCTTCTCATCAGTAGATCTCAAAGCACTTCCAAAGAAACTATACAACTGTTTAACAAAGTGTAGATACTATACAGTGATGCACTAAGAAAGACATTACCATCTAACTGCAATGCTGGTTAATAATCCTAAACAAACTATACACGTTTCTTTTTTCATTTAAAAAAAAAGCACTAAAGATGTATTTAGTAACTATGTGGGTTTAAGAAGGCTTTAATTCCTTAGTAAACAGGAATTGAGCCCTCAGGACTGTGGTTTTTGAAATTTGGGTGTGTTTAGATCTGGAGATTGCCCAAACTTCATTCACATCTAGAAGGGAAAGCGGCATGCCAAACATATGCAATCAGGAAAAATTACATTCTGAAGAAAGATTGTAAAACAAATGCTCCCATATGTTTCACAGAGATCAAATAGAATGGCTGAGGACTAGTGCAGCGATATTTAACTGTCTGGCAAAAAAAATAATAATAATCTTCAGAACTGAGAATTAATTTAGTGTGTGCAAAGTAAGGGAAGGAGGCACATGTTAACTATTCTTTTTTTTAAAAAAAAACAAAACAAAAAAAACCCTAGACGATACAGAGTGTAGCTAAGAAATAACGGGAGATTCAAACTCTCAACTAGTCTGGTATCATCAGACACCTAAAATTACTATTTGTAGTACAATTCTATCTACTGTCCCCACAGAGGTCTTTTAGTAGGTGCCGTACAAAAGTATAGTAAGGGACAGTCCAGGCACCTAAGAGCTTACAATCTAAATAGACAAAGCAGAAAAAGAGATGGGAAGCATAGAGAAGTGAAGTGGCTTGCCTGGGTCATACAACAGGTCACTGGTGGAACCCAGATTTAAATCCAGGTTTCTTGAGTCTCAGTCTAATGCCCTGTACTCTAGACCACACATCTTATTTCTCAACTTGAGCAATCTACTGTAGTCACTCTCAAATCTCCAGTTGTGCCTGAAATAAATATATAACATTCCCCGCAGTGGTTACACTGTTCCCTAGGTATTCCCTGTATCAGGTATAGGAAATATCATAGGCATACTGCCACAATGTTATTCTGTTATGTAAGCCAACTGAAAAGATTAAGGGTAACCAATATAGTGTTTCACACATGAGATTTAAGGGACTGGTGTGAGTCACTTGTTAGCAGGGTTGACCTTTAGTCCAATGGAGAAATCCTTAAGTTTCAGTAAAAATGTTTCTAGCCCCATTTGTTTGTGAAGACAGCCTTGAAAACACAACCTGACATAAAGCAGTGAAACACACACACACACATCTAATTTTACGTAAGGTAAGATTAAGACAGTTAAGTTTTGGGATGAATGCCAAAGAATCATCAATGGTATACAGTGGTGTGATCATGGTGAGCGGGAATTGGTTTTGTTAAGAATGGGAGCTCATTAGAAATAACAACAGGCTCTGTTTCTTAAAATGTGCAGCCCTCTGAGGCTGAACTGTACGTTTCTCATTCAGGTTGCTGCTACACCATGGTGTTATCCCTGCACTTCTGACCTTGCTGTCTCCCGTGTCTCCACTCCTGCTCCCCAGCAGCACTAAAAATCACACCCACCCAATTTTTCAACCACTCTGGAAATTTATGAGGATGAAGAAGAAAGGAAGCAGGCCAAGCTGCTGCTACATGGAGAGAGTCTCCACTTCTCTTCTAGTGCCAGTGCCAGCCTACTCAGAGCCTGAAGAGCCAGTAATCAGGTGAGAACTTGGAACTCCCTAGTTCAGCAACAGAGGGGACCCAGTAGGACTACCACCCCACAACCATAGACAGCTGGACATCCACCTTTCCCATGACCAGCCACTCAAAGCCAGAAGCTACAGGACAATTTGCCTGTTACCATCATGTGTAAAGAACAGTTACCTGGTAGAAAAGAAGAACCTCAATGAGGTGCTAGGGAGCTGGAAGCATGAAAAGTTGAATGGAGTCAGGGATGGAAGAATAAGTAGATTAAAAAGGAAGGAAAAATCATGGAAATGATGCATTTTTTTGTGGGAGAGATTGGGAAAGAAGAATACTAGAATGATGGATTTTGCTGGAGGGAATAATATTTGGCACTGAAAAAATATCCTATATATGACTTAATATACTGGAACACTGAGGGGTACATGCTTTGTTAAAATTTTGGCAGCATATAACTGATGTTCTTTCTCTGAAATCACAGGGTACTGGGTAATTTATCTATTATTTCACTCTCTAAGTGAAAGAGCATTTTTGAAAAACAGAAAACTGAAATCCCATGAAATAATTTTGGTTGTGATAAAACAACGTCAACCTCCTTTATTCTGACTCGGTGAAAGATCCTGCATGCTGTCTCTGTAAGAAAAGCCAGTTGTGGCACAGCAGAGATGAGCCAGAACCAGGAAAAAGCAGGTGTCTTCAGCACTCTTCCCCCTGCAAACGTACAGTGTTGGCAGAAATCCTGTTTTTGTTTTGCCTTCCTCTGCAATATAGGGCATGGGGCACCTGCCAATTTGAATTAGACTAAATGGTGGATTCTCTGTAGCTTGAAATCTTTAAACCAAGAGTTGAGGACTGCAGTAATTTGGCCAGAGGTCATGGGCCTATTGCAGTAGTGGATGAGGGAGGTTCTATGGCCTGTAATCTACAGGAGGTCAGGCTAGATGATCAGGATGGTTCCTTCTGGTCTCAGAGTCTATGTGGGTTTCTCTGCATTACTAAATCCAGTCATTTATTTTGTGTGGTTTCTGCTCTATAAGGATGGAGCAAGAAGGCAGTCTGTGCTGGGCTAGGGCAGAGACAGAAAGGACGATGAAGACAGGAAGGACAGTCCAGTGTTGCTACACTAGCCTATGACTTGGGTTCAATTCCTATTCTACCAAAGTCTTCCTATGTAACCTTGGACAAATCACCTCATCTCTGTGTCTCAGTTTCCCTCTGTAATAGTATCTCCCTATCTCACAGGTTTGTTGGATTAAAGATTGTAAGGTTCATGGTGTATGGTAACAGGAGCCATATAAATACTTATGATAGATGGAACATATCTGAGGCAATATAGTGCCTGTGACAATCATGCTGTCATGGGGGAATGGAAGAGGTAAGAACCAGTGCTTAATTTGTGCTGGCACTTGCCAGGGCTGAGCCCCAGCACCTCTAGGATTGCCACATCAGTTATGAAAGTAAAAAAATTGCTTAAGTCCTGGCACCTAATTGCTTGAGCCTCAGCACCTCTTTCATTACAAATTGATCACTGGCAAGAAAAATAGAAAACTGGAAAAGGTCTCTGCAGATACCCCCATACCTTCCTCAAGGGGAGTCATATCACCTGTCTACTCTGCATGGAAAACCCATCTATACTTATTTATAGAACTGGAAGGAGCCTCGAGAGGTCATCCAGTCCAGTTTCCTGCACTCATGGCAGGATTAATTATCTATACCATTGCTGACAGGTTTTTGTCTAACCTGCTCTTAAAAACCCAACGTAACTTAATCATGACAGATGGATGTTTTGACACAAATTGAAACAATGTCCTGACTCTCCCTCTGGCTCTTCATAGATGGGCATGTTCCAACCCTACATGCTCAATAAGTTTAAAGGACAAAGGACTACAAGTTTTAAAAATGATTTCAAAAATCACAAGTTAAGGGAAAACAAAGTAACTGAATATACTGGCCAGGAATATCAAGAATATTTCCCCTACTTAATCATTTATGCCTTCAGACATCCAGGATCTATTGAGGGTAACTAGAAGGGCTGTTTGCTCTCTCCCTGGGAATTTGGAGGACTTACCCTGGAAATACTGATGTTAGCATGTTCTAGGGATGAGTGGCCCTCCACCTCTCTCTTACAGCAGCGGAAGTCAGAAATCCTCTGCTGGATTCTACTGTTTTTGTCTTCACAGTCAGAATAATGCTGAGGCCAGGATGCTTTAGGGCAGGGGTCTGCAAACAGTGGACCTTCAGATGTTTTAATCTGGCACTTGGGCTCCCACTGGCTCCTGAAAATAGCAATGTTCCCCCTCCATCTCCTATATGTAGGAGCAGCCAGGGGGTTCTGCACGCTGGCTGCTCCAAGTGCCGCCCCCATAGCTCCCACTGTCTAGGAACTGTGGTCAATGGAAACTGCAAGGGTGGTGCCCATGGACCAGGCAGAGCATAGAGGTGCCTGGCCACACCTCTGCATAGGAGCCGGAGGGGGGACATGCTGCTGCTTCCAGAAGTTGCTTGAGGGAAGTGTCACCTGGAGTCTGCACCTCTTACCCCTTCCATGCCCCCAACCCCCTGCCCTGACCCTGATCCCCCTCCTACTCTCTGAACCCCTTGGTCCAAGCCCAGGGCACCCTCCTGCACCCCTCATCCCTAGCCTCATCTCAGAGCTTGCACCCCCAGCTGGAGTCTTCCCCCATGCACCCAAACTCTCTGCCCCAGCCCAGAGCTCTCTCCTGCACCTTGAACTCTCAATTTCTGGCCCTACCGCAGAACCCGCACCCCGAGCCTGAGACCTTACTCCCTCCTGCACCTCAAACCCTAATTTTGTGAGCATTCATGGCCTGCCATACAATTACCCACATATGGCCCTTGAGCCACAAAGTTTGTCTACCCCTGCTTTAGGTTTATTCTTAAATCTCTGATCTTGCATAGTTTTCATACAATCTCTCAAAGTAGTTAGTATCTCATGGTTATGGAACCTAGTATACTATACTAAGTTTTACAGCTCTCAAAGTAACTAAACATTATTTCCTGTGAAAGTGAAAAACCATGAAATACAGCATTCAAAAAAGTTTTAAGTGTAGCACAGGAATAAATGTTAAAACATATGCAGTTTTATTTTATGTTTACTCCTGTCAAATATATTATCAAGCTTATTAAAAGGAAGAAATTATATATTTGAATATAAATGAAATCCTTGACTTGAAAAATAAATGCACATTGCACAGTGGATTGCCATTTTAAAAAGGGCAACTGTTTATCCCAATTTTCATTTAGATTTAACAAAGTAAAAATTTCCTCAACACAGAATACATTTGTGCAGCTTAATAATGAGATGTTTCTGCTGCAAACCAAAACCACCCTCACATGAAACTACAGTATACTATGTATCTATACACCTCCACCTATTACTCACATTCTCATAGAGGGCTTGAAGGGTCTCTAGGTCAACCACAGAGTTGTCCAAGTTCACAACAGCTGTGAAAAAAGACAAAAGTGAAAAAGAATTAGTTGTCAAGATGATAATCCAGCAGTGAAAGACACACTGAACACAATACGCAGCAATAGCTTTTATGACCCCACTGGTCATACAGCTTAAGGGTTTAACTTTATTAATGCCTTGAATAGTGCTGTTTCTAACACCATGGCCTAGGAACCTGGTAGAGCCAGGTGACAAGTGTTAAAGAATCCATCCCCTCCTCCAACACACACACAATCCCATAAGTATGGCCAAAGCCAAAGATCAGAGATAAGCTTCACATCAGACTTTCATGGTCCAACTGAAATCATTATAAAAATTTTTAAAGCTGTACCACAACCACAACCTCTCCTCCCGCCCCGCAAAAAAAAGCTGATTCCTGTCACTGGTTGGTTTCAGACTTAAAATGATTAATTCACAAATCAGCCAGTTAACTTCAAGACACCTGACAAGGGTCAAATCTTCTATGCACTAAGCCAAGAGATTTAGTATAGATACAAAATATGCCTTTCCTGTTCCCAGTCAATGCTGGTGCCACACACATACTGTACTTTCTCGATGCCACAAATCTGGTTTAACTGCACATAGAGAGCAATTTCAAATCAACCTGACCTTTGAAAAAAATTTAAACGGGGCACTGATTTGCTGGGATCACTGGAAAAAAATATGAAGTGGAAATAAAGATGCTAGGCATATTTCATATTTATGCTGGTCAGTGAAGAATCATTCAAAATTAATATGAATATAAATTATTAAACTGCATTTTTTATTTTTACAAGCTTACAACCCATGTAATTGGAAAGCAAAGTAAATTTTGTTTTCCATACATTATACAGGTATTCTGAATATTATGCAGCAGAGATTCTTGTAATAATAAATAGTTTTACTGAAATATTTTATCTTTTTCCATTTTGTCCTTTATTTGATTATTGTTGGGGTTTTTGTGATTTTTTTTTTTCTGTATACATATCTGCTGCTAGTCAGAAGAACTGTGGGACAAAACTACTTTAGAGATCATGCTGGTGATCAGTGATGGAATCCCAATATCTGATTGCTTGATCCTCTATAAATCAGTGTCCTCGACCGTCACTAAGTGATTCTGTGTGTACACCTTAAGATTACAGACAATATAATTCAAACTCATTTGTTTCTCATTGCTCTAAAGCATTCAGTGATACCACTTAGTGTCTGGGACTCATCACATTTTTCCCCTACAGATCTGCAACTTAATGTTAGCTACATTATAATAAAAGAATATATAAAGAAACATTGATCTTGATTAAACCAAGCAGGGTCCAGTGCATACGTATGGATAGAGTTTTAGGAGATGCAAAGAATGGGAATGTATTTGGAAATGTGCTAACTTTCCAAATCAATCAAAATGATCTTTTCTGTTTTTTCTTATCAAATATAATACTCTATACATACGTATTCTATTGCCCCTCCTACACTGCCTGCCAAGTACCCACCATCTAAAATGTTTTAGAAGCCAAAATTTAATGCAAAATGTAGTACTATAGAGGGTAGTGAAAATATGAAAATATATTAAGAATGTTGCACAAAATTATGCTAAAATTGAGCTGTCTATTCCTATTCCAGGATGCCAATATTTTCCCTTTTTGTTTAAAAACTTTTTAAAATGTCAACTACATTAAAGGTCGAATTAAAACTAGCAAAACAAGGAAATACGTATTTAGCAGCTGACACTTAAATACACATGTAAATCAGCTGGTGACAACAGGGTAACAAACATTATTTGGGGATACAACAGTGGTTCTCGCTGAATACTCCACGCTGTGATACCTTTTGTCACTTATGTTTTTAATTCTGTGAGTAAATGTTACAACAGGCACTCTAAAGCAACATTCCAGCAAGTTACTTAAGAACATACATGTCTTTAAGTATATAAATAATCCCATTGGCTTTAACAGGACCGTTCACATGTTTAAAGATGTGCATGTGCTGAATCAAGGATTAAAGATCAAGAAAAAAAAACGTATGCAGATTCTACAGTGTTTCAGAGATTTCTATACATTGTTTGAGCTTGTACACCAGTGTGTACATGCTCTGACAGTTATCCAAAACAAGGTGTATTATAGACCTACATTTAACTGAGTATCTGATTTTAGCTTTTACAAGTTAGTATATTTATATTGTACGCAAACACCACAACCCTTTAGTCATTCATTTTGACTCAAATGTTATCTTCTACTACTCTCGCCCCCGTCTCAGAGACTGTCTGCTTCTGAACTAAGAAATATGGCACAAGTTCCTGTTCTGACTTCTTCCACAATGTTAAGATCACCCATGGATTACTTAGAAAGCAATAGAACACTTTTGTTTGAATGCTTGCCTGAGATAAGAGAATGCCTGGCAAACACAATGGTGCCAGATCTGTGTACTTTCAACAAAACAGGTATGCAGAAGAGCATGCATATTTCAGGGAGCTGCTTAAAGCAAATCAGTTTCAGAGGACTACAGACAAGGATTTAAAGTTAGCTCCTACCACACATACAATATCTATATAGTGTCTCACTCCCAAGACAATGACAAAACTAAATATACCTACATGCACATGTATACTTATCTACCTATCACTCTATAAAATCCCACTAGGATTTTTGACATAAAGACTAAAATATGTTTTCTCGGGAAATCAGATTATAAATTTAATAATGTAAGAGGATCATTAAAAAACTCATATCCTCTCAAATATACTGTTCTCTACTTATGAACTCATAGAATCATATAAACAAGAACCACCGTAGTTGAGCATCTAGTTCCAATACTCAGATAGAGTATTAGGAGATGCAAAGAATGGGAACTGCAAGATAAAGCACCCCCAAAATCCCATATTAATGGTCAACTCAGTAGCGAAAACACAAACACCAACTCCTCCTTGGTGGCTGGGGAGTGCCTGACTGAGATGAACTACAGAGTTCTAGTGTGTCGGGCTTTGGGCATCCCTCACAGGGATGCCATAGTCCATGGACACTATGGTGCTCAGTTGTACAATATAACATCACACTGTCCCAGCAAACAAAGCTTGGGGTGGGGTCAGAGAAAATTAAATCGTGCAGAGTATTTTTAATAAGTCATTACAGTCACAAAAACAACCTCCAAATCATCTTCTGCCTTGACTATTGCAAAAACCCATTCCATGCCTCTCCAATCCATTCAAAGCACAGCAGACAATGACATCTTCCCAACATATCACTCTGATGAAAAGGGCAGGGTGCATGGTTACATCTAATGCTTATTTGTTTTCCATCAATCAAAATAAAGTTTGTAGTCCCATCTATCTAACTAAGGTATTTACATGACTACAATTGCCACAGTATCTAAACCCTTCACAATCTTTAATATATGTATCCTCACAACATTCCTGTGAAATAGGAAAGAAATATTTTACATGAGGATCTGAGGCAGAGACAGACAAAGGACTTGCCCAAGGTCACACAGTAAGTCTGTGGCAGAGGCAGAACTCAATCCATTTCCCAAGTCCTAGGTTAGTCTCCAAACTATTGAATCATCCTTGCTCTTTCCTATTCTCAACCTCAAGGTACTACACAACTCGCTCTTTCTCTGCTTATGCAATTTTGTCTTTTTTTCTTACCCATCACCACTACTCTGCCAATGTTGCCAGCTCTGAATGTCAACTTCTCTGATTCTACAAAGATCATGGTGACTCTTTCCATGCTGCTCTTCATGCATGGCTTATACTCCCTAAATGAATCTGTAAGCCTTCTCATTCAAATATGTTCTCAAGACCCATTGTCACCATGAGATCTATATGAATCAACTACAAATGACAGCTGGGCTGAGAAGCAGTTAGGGATATAGGATATTACTGAAAAAAATTTACACGATTAAGAGCCACCAAGCATGCACACAGGTACACTGAAAAACTGTATGGTCTTATTCTACCACCTTTCAATCTCTCATTTTTTGTCACAATCCAATGAAAAATTCCATGTAACAAGATCTTCGTGGCAGGGACCATGTCTTTCTGAATGTTTGCATAGTCTTTATTATAATAGAAGGGATTTTATTTATCAATTACAGAAGAATAATAGTAAAAGAAATAATGCAGATTTATACATACATTGAAAACATCAAACGAGCCCATTGTGTACCATTTTCAAAGCAAGGACTATAAAGTGTCTGAACAAACAGCAGGACAAAGACTTGCAACAAAAATTAACACTCCTTATTTTGTGAAGATGGCTAGACACCTGTGAAGAGTCTTCAATACAATACTGAAACAAAATGAGCTTAGTGCATGGTAGACAACACTGTATACAAAGGCAATCAAACTGCCATGCCTACACTGAGACAACACACCTTCTCCTACACATACTGAAGCCAATCTTCAAAAAAATACTATGGGAGATGCAATATGTAACGAAACAACCAATGAGATCAATGACCTTGACAGCAAACAATGCGTACATGGAGAGAGTCAAAGAAAACACCAAAAGGAAATTTTGAATAAGCCCATCATATCCCTAGACAGGGTATGGAGGAAAGTAGCATTGAATAGTTTCACTATTAACTAGACAGACTCTCATCATTAGTTTATCATTCAGATTTCTAGGAAATACAGAAATTGCCAGATATTACTAAAGCAAAGGGGGTAGACAAAGCAGACAGGGCAAACCAACCAGATCAGCAGACTTAGCAGTCCAACCTTTGTCGTCTTTGACAATGGCTCTAAATTCACTGGCAATCAACTTGCATAATTTGTCAGAGAAATATATTTTTGAAAAACTGGTCAAAACTTGGATTTTGCATGAAATTATAACATTGTGAAGTTCTCTTTCATCCCAAATGATAACAACTGAAAGATTTAAAGTTCCTGCAAAGTGAAATATCAAGATGATCTTATCAAAATGCTTTGTTTCAATAAGGTCAAAGCACTTCATTTACACTTTATCATTGACTTTCACAGACTATTACATCTGCTAATATTTGGCACACCCTTTCCTCCCCCTACAACAGTTATTCCAATGGCAATACTGAGATGGCTGTCAAAAAATAATAAAAGTATATGGCAAGTCAACTTTAAATAGCAAAAATTAACAAACACAGCCAAGTGCATTATTTGATATACTTTAACATCTATATCTAACTTATTCCTAAAAACTGAAGCAGTGAAATGTTTACAAACTAAAAAGGGAAAAAAAAGAAAATAGCAACAGGGTACGTGATCAATATGCAAAAGACCTCCCAGAGTCACAAGTATGAGAGAAGTAAAATTATTTCCTTGGAACAGAAGTCCTCAATTAATGAATGTCTTTAAGAAACCTGCAAGGATAGCCACACACTATAAAATCAAGACTCTAAGTACGATAGAGACGAATCATCTTCCTAGGAAGAACTGACAGGATCATGATTGCCTTCTTAAATAGCACACAACCAGCTGTCCATATCATCCAGCCAACCAAGGTCAAACAGAATGCAGCAGCCCTCTTTGCTGCTATTGTCGTGTGGGGAGAAAAGCCATGATTTGATGCAACATCAAGCCACTGGCAAGATAAACCCAAAAGCTGAACTAAACTGAAGTGGAAATAGTAGCAATTAGGGCAAGTTATTGCATTGGTCATTTTCTGAAGAATAAGTAGTTTTGAAAACTATGTTGCTTATTGCTGTATTTCATATCATCTGTTTGTCAAGTGTCACACATTGGCCTATTGCATATGATCATTTCTTCCTCTAAGATACCAGCAACTGAACAGCCTACTATTATCTCTCACCTAAAGGATTTCTCCTTTAGCTCATATGACAGAGATTTATATCTTTGTGTCGAAGGTCAAACCCTAAGTTTCAACTTGAGGTATTGTTTTAAGCTATCCATCTTAAATAAATATGAAGAAGGGGATGTTGGAAGAGAAAGCTTTCCCCTCACCAGTGGGAAATACAATGAAACTCAAAGAAATCTTAACTGTGTAACATTTAGGAACTCTGAGTGCTACTTAAACAGGGGAAGAAAAGAGTTCACAACAGAGGTACATGTACTTGTGCTACTTGCCGAACAATGCCTATTGATAACAGCCAACCAGATGAGGCGTTACACTACGCACAGAGTTAAAATACTTGAAAACATTCTCATATTACGACCCATGTGTTTGCTTTTTGCACACACCTGATAGGTACTATCATTAAACAAAACTGCAAGCCATTTGGGGAAGGGGCTTTTTACTACACGAATTTGTAATGTGGACTGATACAAATAATACACAGAGGTAAGAATCAGCTTCACTTAGTATTGTATGCATATCACTTTTTGGTTGCAGTGATTCATTTAGATCTATACTCTTAATAAGAAATGAGAATGGTGCATAAAATCCCCAACTTGAAGGTGGTAGGAAATTAGCTGATACTTGTGTTTGTTTTTCAACCATGGAAAATTTCAAACAAAAAATATCAATTTGAGATATTTGAGCAACTGAAAAAGGGGACTTTATGATGAAGGGGCATTTCATCCTCAGTTTTTACCGTCAATTCTTTATAGCAAGGGTGGCCAATCTTCGGCTCCGGAGCCACTCGCGGCTCTTCAGAGGTTAATATGTGGCTCCTTGTAAAGGCATCAACTCTGGGGCTGGAGCGACAGGTGCCAACTTTCCAATGTGCCATGGAGTGCTCATTGCTCAACCCCTGGCTCTGCCACAGGCCTGCCCCCATTCCACCCCCTCCTCTGAGCTTACTATGCCCTCATTCCTCCCCCACGACCCAGAGCCTCCTGCACACCATGAAACAGCTGATTGGGAGGTGCAGGGAGGAGCTCATCAGCAGCCGCTGGGCAGGAGGCACTGGGAGTGAGGGAGCTCACAGAGGGCTGCTAATGTATTACTGCAGCTCTTTGGCAATGTACATTGGTAAATTCTGGCTTCTTCTCAAGCCACCACTGTTCTATAGTGTGGATAGTTAACATTGTTACAGCCTTTGACCTTAGCTTTTTGTTTCCCGGGTTTGGGTTCTTGTAACCTTAGAATTGTATTAATATGGGATTTTAAATTGTGATATCAAAGAACGATATTGCTAACAGCTCTGCTAGAGACATCTCAAGTAAACATGGTTATGCAAGTTTAAGGACAGCAGTTACTGATTAAGTCAGTCTAATTCCATACACCTATGCCATATGTTTATAAAATGTGTGCAAGTTCAATTCTTTGAGAACAAATACATTTTGTTTGACTCAGTATGTCGCCTTCTTGTCTAGGCAAGGGGAAAAAAAAGGAGACTAACGCTGTAATCCTTTCAGAATAAAATGTTTAAATACAAACATGATTGCCATTGTAGACTGTTTAATCTAGAGAGATTGTATTTCAGTTCTGTTTTTGAAAGGTTTGCTGATTTGACCATACAGAGCACTTCATTGCTTATCTTAATTGTTTAGATAAGATTTCTTTGAGTTTGGCAGGTGACAGAATCTTGGGTGTGGGATATAGGAGGGTCAAAAAAATATTGGCATGTTACCAGATTGTACTTACTTAAAATTATAGTATGTGGCTGAGCCAATAGTCTCAATGAACCTGCTGGAGGCTGGTCTTCAGGAATAGAATTTGAAACAGAACACTGATTGGTAGGAGGCAGGATTTTGAATAAACCAAGAAAGAATTTTTATCACTTCCACCCTCCACCCCTACCCTTGAAATGGTATTTAAGTCTTAGCACAGAAAGAGCACAAATAACCCTCTCTAGTTTCTGCACATGTAAAAGAGTGACAGATTTAGTTAAGGATTTTTAAGTGAAAATTTTATGCATACGCAAGATTATTTTTATAAGCAGGTTTTCATGACTCTCTTTGCTTCCCAAAGAGTGGGACTGGTGGTGACTAATAGACCTACCTTTTCCAGTGGAAAGATAAAAAACAGTCTCAATTACATTTTTTAAAATAACTCCACTGTAATAGGCTTTTTATATCTTGTGACAAATGAAAACCACAGTATGGTCTAGCCTGGTACAAGCATTCATTTTGGATGACCTGTGTAAGTTCCTCATGGCATTAGTAATGTGACAATAAATCTTTCTTACCATACCATGAATGTGTTCTTTAGATAAACTGTATACACAAACATGAGAGAGAGAGAGAGAGAGAGAGAGAGAGAGAGAGAGAGACACACACACACAGAACAATTCAACTGCACAAGTGACTCAAGATGAGGACGATCTATGCACTGGGATGTTGCACCTCTTGCATAAAGTTTCTCAGAATATGTAAGGAATAGCACTGGGTATGGGTTTGAGCATCCTCAAACCCCACTTATCCACTTGGCCAAAATCCTCTCTGGCTCCTATTCACCCTCCCTCATTGCCCATTCAGTAGCAGTCACAATCCTGTTGTGGGCCTAGTCCAGTATTCAGTCTATAACAATGCCTGAAAACAAATGACCGAGAGGAAAGTGTAGGAATAACTTGCTGATATGGGAAATATTTTTCCTAACTGCCACCAGTCAGTGATTCCCTGCCCTGCAGCAGGAGAGAGTTTACAACTCTCCCCAAAAGTAGGTTTTTGTTTGCTGTGGGGCTGGAGTTTTACTTCTCTCTCATTACTATTTACACTTCAGTTTTGTTGAACTCAGGGCTGGTCTTCACTAGGGCGGGGGATCGACTGCAGATACGCAACTTCAGCTACATGAATCACGTAGCTGAAGTCAGCGTATCTGCAGCAGACTTACCTCCCGTCCTCACGGCAACGGCAGTCGGCGGCGCGCTCCCCCGTCGACTCCGGCTTACTCCTCCATGGGAGCTGGAGTTCCGGAGTCGATGGGGCCAGCGCTAGCGATCGATTTCTCGCGTCCTCACAAGACGCGAGAAATTGATCGCTAAAACATCGACCGCTGCCTGCGGTAGTGAGGACGTACCCTCAGTCTCAGTGACGTATCATTGGATAAAGTTATACAGGCTAATTATTCATCTTCATAATATGTACTACCTTTTCTATTTTTTAAAAAAATTCCTTTTCATTTAATTGAATATCACATTATTATTTGTATTACAGTAGTGCCTAGCATAGCCAAAAAAGATCAGGTCCCCACTTCGACAAATACTGGACAATATGCATAGAGGAGGCAACCTGTGACTCAAAGGGCTTACAATCTAAATAGACAAGAAAAACAATGGGTAGGAGATGAATGAGACAGAGAAAATGTAGTAACTTGCCCCACGTCACAGTAAATCAGTGGCAGAGCCAGAAAGCGAACCCAGGTCCCCAGAGTCTTAGTTCCATATCCTCCTATCCACTAAATCCTTCTGGTTTTGGTTCTCATAGTCAAACTTTGTCAATTTTGATTAAAAAAGGTAACTGTGTTGACAATATGCTCAGACTTCTTAACACTTAGTACCAAGCAACATTCTAACAAACATAGAACTATAAAACTCAATGTAGCACATATTAAAAGCATTAAAAACTAGCTGATAGATCTCAAAATTCAGTGGTTAATAGAGAATCATCAAATGGGAGTATTTCTAGTCAGTCACTGCATCCTGAAAAGCAAAGACTCTGAAAAGGAATTAGGAGTCATGGTGGATAGTCAAGTTAACATGTGCTTTTAGACCAAGGTGCTGGCTAAGAGAGCGTGTGGAATGTGTAAAACAGGGGCCTACAGAGTACCAGGAGGCAGGTAGCTCCCTCTGTACATGATGTTGGTAACACCATTACTGGAATAAAGCTGTAAAATTGGAAAGAGTTCAGAAAAGAACCATAATAATCTGAGGTATGAAAAACCAGCCTTACCACGAGAGAGACTTAAGATGCTCAATCTATTTCATTTACCCAAGAGAAAGACAAGAGATGACAATCACAGTATGTAAGTACCTAGAGGCATAACGCAAGCTCATGGCTTTAAGTTGAAGCTAACCATATTCAAACTGGAAGTAAATGCATAAGCTTTAAACAGAGAGGGTGATCAACCAAAAGCACAATTTACAAAGGGATGTAATAGATTCTTCATCACTTAAAAACTTGTATGAAATCTTGGCTCCACTGAAGTCAATAGCAAAACTCACTGTAAACTGTAAATCAAGATCACATCTCTTTCTAAAATATATGTTCTAGTTCAACCAGCAACTAAGAGTCTGATAGAGTGAATACTGGGTGAAATTACAAGGTCTGTGTGAGCCATGAGGACAGGCTGGATTACCATGATGGTTTCTTCCAGCTTTATAAATATATGAACCTATCAATATTAAATTTTATCTGCCTATTCAGCTACATATTTTATACAACTCTGAAGATCCTCACAGTTTCCCCTTATTTTGACTGATCTAAAACATTTTGCCTTATCCTCAAATTTTGCCATCTTTTTGCCCGTCTCTTTTATTTCATTAATAAATATGTGCAACAGCACCAATCTGAAAGTCAATGTAAATAATTATATAAGTGCTTAGAACTACTTTTAGAAAACTGCAGGTCCAGCTGCAAATGTTGCTGATTAAAAACACAAAAGGCAGCTGGAAGAGTTTTCCTTGAAGAAACAAATAAATAAGAAACTAAGTAAATATCCCAACACCATCAAATGGTATCTTACTAAAAATAAACCTTAATTCTCTCAGTTTCTTCCCCCAACTCCCACCAAAAAACTTGGCATAGAAGAAAAGTTAAGATGTAGCCTTGTATTTTATATGCCTGTGTAAAATCCCCAGACTCTCATATTTCAACACATGAATCTTTTCACCTATTCTGAAGTTACCGCATCAGGCAGCCACCGATGCTAGCAAAGTGATGTAGTGATCATATATTTGGTCCATGTTCTAAATTTGATAAGATTATGGAAATATCTAGCCAAAAATCTTGTAATATAAATGACAGAACATTTAGCATTACTAATTCAAATTGCTGTGCTGTGGGAAATTACAGGGTTTTATGATTTAACTGCCCCTCCTTTCCACAAAGTTGGCATTGTTGATTCAAGGTTCAGGTAGATAAGGGCTTTGACTGTAACAAAACTGGTAACCTAATATTGCAAACAGAATAGGATATTTCATCTAGATTTTTTAAAAAGTGGTTGAGAATGTGTATATATTTCAATATCTTAACTGGATTCTGACCTGAGGACTTCAAGGATAGGATTTTCAAAAACACTCAACTTTAATGGAAGTTTACCATGGAGTTAAAAAAAGCCAAGAAAGGTAGGCCAATAGTGGCTGTTTCTGAAATTCCCACCACTGAATTTTAACATTAAGTGCCATTTTTCATGCAAATATTTTCAATCTTAAAAAAGACTAACCTGTCTTTACCTACCTAAACATTACTTGAAATATAAAACCCCTAGATGATACCAGTAGTTTTACTAGTAGAACAAACAGATGCAGAGACATAGAAAGTTCAATATTTTACCACTTAAAATTCACAGTGACAATTAAAAATTCAGTGTGGAATAATCAAGTCCTAAGAGCAACAAAACACAAAAACATTTCTGGCTACCAGCTGAAAGGCAACCCCTTCAAGGAACTGTTTGTGGCACCTGGTGCTGCAAGGGGCAGAGAAACAAAAGGCACTTCCAGCCTCATTACCACTTTCACTATGGAGTGCGAGATGCTCTCACACTATCACTTTCCCAGTGCAATGATGGTGTTCCAGAAGGAGCGGTATCAAGCCCAACACTTCGGCCTACACAATTCAGCAGGGACAGAATAGTCCACTAGTGCCATCTACTGGAACTACAAAACTTGAATTAGCAGTCAAAGGGTACAGGAGTTTTCAATCTGATGATTTAGCCATCTGAGGCAATGGTGTCTCACACTGTGTATTCCTGAGGTGCAACATGACTAAGTTAAAGTAACTGAAAAATTTAGTAACATAGTTATGGGAAGCATTTCCAACATTTTGTAAATGCTTCTCCCAGACTCCTAAAGGATGTCCTGGAAATGTATGCTGCTGGTGTCACCCAATTAATGCAGGAAGCATTCCTAGGTTATGGAAAAGATGCTATTAACATAGAATGATTCTGATCATTCGTTGTTGGGTCCAACCCAGCCTTTCAGGCTAAATGTCAGGAGTGGAGTGACCAGACAGCAAATGTGAAAAATCAGGACTGGGGTGGGGGCAACAGGAGCCTATTCAAGAAAAAGACCCCAAAATCGGGGCTGTTCCTATAAAATCGGGACATCTGGTCACCTTGGTCAGGAGCATGATGGCACCATGATAAGGAAGCTTTAACTACAGCTAGCCAATGGAAAAAGTACACCACACACAGAAGTGGTTGTTCCATACTTCATAGCCCCCTAAACTGCCATTATTCCAGAACCATCTTTAGCTTTTGGAAATGTACAGTTGGAGTCTTCAGTCCTATGTTGGACTCTTGGACTTAGGACTTGGTACATCTTGGACAAATATACAGTTGGAGTCTTCAGTCCTATGTCTCCTCTTGTAATCAACACAACCAGGTCTCTTTGCTCATCTCGCTAAAACCAGGCTAGGCTAGCAGAATGCTGATCAGCCTGATTTCCCCGATTTATTTGGCTGTGAGAGTGGCACACAGCCACTTTATGGGAGTCACTTTATGTATGACTCTGGGTCATGAGAACAGCCATTTCTGTGATTCTCTGAGCAGAACAAGATGATTCTAAGACACTGCAACCAAAAGAATGACACGTTACCCTCTCTCATTTTGGAAACCTCTTTAACCATTTTTTTTTTAATGTCTTGAAGAAGGAACCCTTTCCTTACATTGTATCCTTCTGAACATCCAGTTGTACTGTTCTCTGAAATAACAAGTGGTTGAAGTACAGCTGCTCACCTGAGACTAAACTTTCCTTCCCTGTCAGCCATTTTTAAATGCTGAATTAAGGTCTCTTTTAAATAAATATTTTATATACCTACCTTAGATACTTACATGACACACATCATCACAGTCTGAGCTCCTCAGAGTCTGTCAATGTATTTATGCTGTCAGTCCAATTTGAGATAGTGAAGTGCTATTATCTCTATTTGATAGATCAGAGTTGAGGCACAGAGAATAATTGTCTTGCCCAGTGTCACACAGGAAGTCTTTGGCGAAAATGGAAGTGAACCTGGGTCTCCCACAGTCCTGGTTAGCACCCTACTCACTGCGCAGTCCTTCTCCTTACTCAACAACCGTTTTGTATGTCCTGAGCAAAACCACCCAGCAACTTTTGACAGCACACATTGTTTGTTATGCTTTTATAAGCTCTTTAAAAATACATCCGCTTATTTATCCTGGGTCGGCTGGGACAGAGAGTCTGCTTCGCTGCACTGATAGCACAGTCCCCAGCTACAATAGCTGTATTCAGCTGTTCCTTTCTTAGCAACTCTCTCTAAATGGGAGAGGTAGAGTGACACATTAGTATATTGTTAGAACACACACACTACAACCTCTTAGGGAAAACACCTTAATTCCCTCAAATCGGTCCACTTTACAGACAAGGGAAGATTTGATCACACTGGCAGATCTTATTTGAGGAAATATTAATTAGCTGTTCTTCACTTTTGTAACTGTATTGAGTGCCTAAGTCTGATTCAATAACATTTTGGTATGTGTGAACACTGGGAAAAGTTTTTTGTGGGGAAACAGGAGGCATTTCTTAACTGCAGCATGTTACCAGTGTATTAGAAAAAAAAATCCATTATACTTTTATTTCCTGACCAGTAATCTTGTAATGATTGTGAAGTGCACAGACCAGTACTGCTAGTTTATTAATGCCCATTTGGGAGATTAGAACTTTCCTCCACTTTTCTCTTTGGAAATTCCACATTACTGAACTTAAAAGAAAGACCACAGACTTCAGCTGAAACAATGAAGAAACACGTTCTCCTGAAGTCTCAATTCTTACAAAACTGCCCTATAAAATTAGATGCTCTGATGTGTCCTTAAAAAATCCTTAACGCACCCAAAATATACAATGTGGCAGTGATTAGTCTGTGTGCTGATTGCAGCATTATGAGAAAATTATATAATTTTCCTCATTGTTTAAAAATGTAATTTATTGCAAATTCATTACAAACATATGAAATGATTTTGAGTGGTTTAATATTAAAGGTTTTTCAGGCTTTGTAAAAAATTAAGTGTAAATTCCAAAATAGGAAAGACATCAAGCCTGGTATGTCCTACGATGGGGTCTGGCTGGCAAGTAATGGAAAAACTTATATGAAGTATCCAAATAGTGAACCCCATATGGTCCCAATAAAATGATTAATGAAAAAATTGCTGCTCCGGCACAATTTCCCCTTTCTTCAACTTCAAGGGAGCCATAGTTTCACTCTGGGCTGGAGGAACCCAGGCACAGGGAAACACTAGGAATGTTAAATAGGCCAGACATTCTCTCACCCATTTAGACAATCTCCCTGAGATAGGCTTTTATGTCCTTCATCCAAGGCTCAAAAATCTTTACCCACTTCAATACAAGCTTCTAACATTCAATTGCAACTCCATTCCTGACCTGGTGTCAACATTACTGCTAGCACAAGTGGTCAGTCAGGGATTCTAGAACAGCTTTATATTTACCATACAACACTAATAGTATAAATGTATTAGGAATTTTTATTTCATATTATAGCTATATATGGACAATTTTAGCACATTATTTTTCATTCTAATGTGGTTTGACTTTAGTGCTCACCTTTTAGAAAACAACTATCAATTATAATTTCACAGTACCCAAAAGTACTAAGAAGTTCTTTGAACAAATATAAGATGACAGGGTCCTTGCGCTTATGAGTTTGCAATTTACCAACAGGCATGATGCAAGAACCAGAGTTGCAGATGAGTTGGGAGGAACTGAGGAAAAAGGACAAGGGTTACAGCAATAAAACTACGTCATTACTCAGCAAAAACTAGAGCGCAGCAGGGTGAAGCAATTAAAGGATCTGATTCAATAAGTGAGTTTGCTCAAGAAGGGCATAGCATTTGCTATGGAAAAAAAAGATTTGAAATGTTTCAGAATCAATTCTCTGTGACAATTGGAATTGATACTAAGATAAATCAAGCTTTGTAATTAAACATGAGTTAAAAAACTAAAGATTTCCAGAAGTTGGTCTTTTCTTCCAGAAAAATGTATTCATTCAATGCTACACTGCAGTTTCAGTAATTAGTCCTATTTTAACTATTTTTTAAAAAAAATAGTATGTGGATTGTTTCTCTCCTTGTATTTGGAGATAGGCACGATAGATTTAATTATAGCAGTCTCTTCATTCACAATTTCAGTTTATGAACGGAGAATACTTCAACCTTCTGCAACAATGCTTTTTGAATAGTGTTTTATTCTTTACTTTATACATCTAATATGTTTATATACTATCAAACTGGTGTATAGCATTTATGACAGTAACTATATGGAACACAGTGAAACTCACTTCTACTATTAAGGAATACAGATATTGTCACACTACTTCAGAACAACAGTTCACCTAGTGACCAGCAGTGGTCAATACTAAACTCATAGATTTTAAGGACAGAAGGGATATTTATAAACATGTCCAACCTCCTGTAAATCACAGGCCAAAGTACCGTACCCAGTAATTTCTGCATTCAACCCATAATTTGTCTGAGTTACACTATACCTTTTATAAAGATATCTATCCTTGTCCATCAGACTTCAAATGATATAGAATTTTCCACATCCTTAAGCAGGTTGTTCCAACTCTTAATTACCCTAAAGTACTTATTTCTTCACTGCAGCGGATGTGAGGGAGCTTCCCACACCTGAGCCATTCTTTTTAGATGACAAATCTGAGGATCTGTCCCAGAATGAGGTGTCACTAGAGGAGATTTTGAAACTAATTGATAAATTAAACAGTAATAGGTCACCAAGACCAGATGATATTCACCCAAGAGTTCTGAAGGGACTCAAACATGAAATTGCAGAACTAAGTATGGCATATAATCTATCACTTAATCAGCTTCTGTACCACATGACTGAAGGATAGCTAATGCGACATGGATTAAAAAGGCTTCGGAGAGGAGACTGTCAATTACAAGCCGGTAAGCCTAACTTCAACAACAGGCAAACTGGTTGAAACTACAGAAAAAGAACAGAATTATCTGACACATACATGAACATGATTTCTTGGGGGAAAGCGTCAACATGGCTTTTGTAAAGGCAAATCATGCCTCGCTAATCTACTGGAATTCTTTGAGGAGGTCAATAAATATGTGGATACAGTGTAGTTAGACTTACAGAAAACCTTTGACAAGGTCCCTCACCAAAGGCTTTTAAACAAAGAAAGCAGTCATGTGATAAAATGAAAGGTCCTCACATGGATTGTTAACTGGTTAAAAAGATAGGAAACTCAGGGTAGGAATAAATGGTCAGTTTTCAGAATGAGAAAGATAAACAGTAGCATCCCCCAGGATCTATACTGGGAACAGTGCTGTTCAACGTATTCATAAATGATCTGGACACAAGGGTAAATATTGTAGGTGGAAAAATTTTCAGACTATACAAAACTACTCAAGACAGTTAAGTCCAAAGAAGACTGAACAGTTAAAGGGATCTCACAAAACTCGGCAATTGGGCATCCTGCAGGGATGTGCTGGCCACTGCTTCCCGCAGCTCCCATTGGCCAGGAATGATGAACCATGGTCAATGTAAACAAAACGTCTCGCAGCCCACCAGTGGATTACCCTAAAGGGCCACATGATGAAAGCTGCTGACCCCTGCAATAGAGGTCTATAAAATCATGTGTAACTTTAGTGGCTTCATGGACAAGATGGAGTCTGCTCTGCACGCATCTCTGACCAAGAGAAGGCACAGGCAGGAATACAGCAGGGAAAGTCCATTGCGCTACAGGGGCACCTGTTCAAAATCTCCAGAGTGAACACATACACACTGGAAAAGTAGAATGAACAGAGGAAAAGGAAATGTTTATTTACAGAGGGATGAAAGTTGAAAAAGAGAGGGAAATATAAGCGAGCGCTAAAATACGGTTGCATCCAACTCAAGGTCCCACAGGCCCAGTGGTATCACAGTATGAAAGGACAGATATCGAGCAATGTGTCTGCACACAAAGTTCAGGAGTCCTGGGTAAAGTTCCACCCCAGTGATGACTTTGGGTGCTTCTAGTCATCTTCGGTGTCAGTAAAATACTCCCAACAAACCTCTCTGGTGCCCTCTTCTGACACGCCCTGCAAAGCCACACTAAGCAACAGCAACAGCCTCAGCCTCCCTCCTTATTCCCAAAGCAAAGTCACGAGCCCAGAACTCGCAGCTCTGGTCTGAAGTGATCCTGGGTCCAGCTCCGGTCTGCCCTTCTCAGGCAATTCCTCCCTGGCACAGTGCTCCTTCTGGCTTCTGTCCTGAGGTGTCCCTGATCGGCCACTCTGTCCCTCCTATGGTTCAGGCATGTTCTTGACTGCTTCATTCTGTGAGGGCCTGCTTGCTGCAGCTCTTCTGTCTGGAGCTCCAGACATACATACTCTGTTTTTCTCCCCCCTCTCGTTTTGCCCGCCCACCCACCATCACCACCACCACCACCACCAATAGCACAATCAGCACTCCACCACCACCACCACGCCTCAGGAAAAGATATTTAAAGGGGCCATACTCTTCCTAAGCCCCAAAAGCATTATACATGAATGGTATGTAGGGAGTGAACAAGGAAGTGTTATTTACCCCTTTCCATAATACAAGAACCAGGGGTCACCAAATGAAATTAACAGGCAGCAGGCTGAAAACTAACATAAGGAAGCGCTTCTTCACACAATTCACAGTCAACCTGTGGAACTCATTGCCAGGGGATGTTGTGAAGACCAAAATTATAATGAGTTTAGAAAAAGAATTAGATGAGTTCATGGAGGATAGGTCTATCTGTGGCTATTAGCCAAGATGGTCAGGGATGCAACCCCATGCTCTGGCTGTTCTTAGCCTCTGACTGCCAGAAGCTGGGAGTGGACAACAGGATCACTCAATAATTTCCTGTTCTGTTCATTCCCTCTGAAGCACCCAGCATTGGCTACTGTCAGAAGACAGAGTACATTGGTCTGACCCAGTAATATGGCTGTTCTTATGTTCTAGGTTGAATTTGTCCAGCTTAAGATTCCAACCGTTGACTTGTGCTTTTTTCTGCTACATTAAAGAGCCATTTAACATCAACAAAATCTCTTTCTCATATCTGTACTTTTAGACCACGATCAAGTCAACTTTTCACCATCTTTTCAACAAACTGAACACATTGAGCCTCAAGTCTCTCACTATAAGGAATAATAGCTATAGGAAAAATATTTTCCAACCCATATCAGTTAGTGTTGAATAAGAAGTTATTTATTATGTTTTTCCCTTGTCAATCTGCATTGCAAACAATCACATTTATATTCTTCTTTTAAATTGTCCATTAGCATTTTTAAATTAAAGTAGTTCACTTCCTGCACAACATATACCTTGCAAAATGTTTTCTGTGGTGTATGAATACAAAGCCACAATTAGACAACTTAAGAAACCAAGTTATGGCAGATATGGTGCAAATATGATAGTTAGCAAAATAATCTGAACTGTACAAGAAACAGACTGGGTTTGATTGAGGCTAGGGGAGCTAGTGGCTCTTTCCATCTCCCCATAAACAGCTTTCTTCTTCTTGATGTCAATATTTCGACCTCCTTTCTTCCAGCTAATACCCATGAGACTGTCTCTGATCACACCAGAGAACAGGCATGTGCAAATTTTGTGAGTAGCAGACACAAGGCAGGACTTGTGAGGAATGCATTATTACTGGGTCAGTGTGGTTCCAGGATAAAGAACGGGATGGGAAGCAGATATTTTAAAGTAGCAGGACCAGAGTGGAAGTGAAAGAATGAACATGAAAGAAACTTTGGAGAAGCTGACCTTTGAGAGGGATGAAAAGCACGGAATAGTGAAAAAATAATCAGCGACAGTTGTGCAAGTACATATTTTGCACTTTGCTGCTTTATCTTTTGAATATAATATTTTGTTCAAATAGTTTAAACAACATCACATCTCGGTTCAACAACAAATTTGTATTGCTATGCCAAAAGTTTTCATTGTCAGGGAGGAAAGGGATATTAGCTTTCACAAATAGCTAAGGAGCTTCTCTTCATAAGGGACTGCGACATCTCACAATAGAAAAAAATACTCTTGTTGAGCAGGGAGGAGCGGGGTAGGTGTGTCTAAGCAGAAAACATTAAGACACCAAAAGGATGGTGTCCACATAGAGTTTGAGGATCTTCACAGCAATTCTCTAATATACTATTGCTCGCAGCTAGAAATGCAGTTAGAAAGTTCAAGAGCCTGAACCTGTCACAACAAGAGGAATGGTGGAAACAAGTACAGGAAACTACTGAAATGGAAAAGATGATATACACGTAAAATGGACAAACACTGAGCCTTTTATAATATTTTTTCCAGATTGCTTTTCTCAACATTTACAAGAAACACACTTACATAAGCTCAACAGGTTTAGTCAACAGAGATTCATTTCCACATTGGAAAGAAACACATTGTACGTTTCTGTCTGTAATATTCATCAGTATGAAGTATAATATTGTCAAATTTTGTTACTCTAACTATAGGCTTCCCAACCCAGGTGTTATTTTTGTTTAGAGGGAGCAGAGGCAACATGTGATTTGGGCAGGTTTTTTGGGGTGGGGTGGGGCGTGGATAGGGTTTATACACCCCAGTCCTGTTATTTTTATGATTACTCTATTTGTGAATATCAATTAATACAAGCTTAAAAACCAAGAGGAAAGAAAATTGTTCCTTACAAAGAAAGAAACAGCTTCCATCCTTGTCTTACCTCCACATTTTCTATAACAAGATCTAATGGCTAGAATTTGAATTGGACAAATTCATATTACAAATGAGGTATGCATTTTCAACAGTGGGGGTAATTAATGATTGGAACAATTTACCAAGGGCTGTGATGGAATCTCTATTCTCACATCATTCTTCCGTGATATAGACATTTTTAAATCAATATTGGATATTTTTTTCTAAAAAAAAAATAAAAAAAAAATAGGTTTTAGTTTAAACAGGAATTAATTCAATGTAGTTCTGTGATCTGTGTTAAATGGGAGGTCTGACTAGATGATCATAGTAATCTCTTACTGGCTTTATAAATAAAATTATATATTTTTGCTGTCTCCATTTGATGGGGAGAAAAGTCCACCACTAGGCTCTCCATAAAATGCCTTCTATTCTACACATATTCTTGCTCAAAAAGGGGTTTCTGTGCTGCAAAACTGACTTTATAAAAATGGTACCTTGCTATTTAACAGACCTGTCCCCTGAATGTATTCAGGACCATAGTGAAGATGAATATTTTTTTTTGGTGATTTTAATAATATGCATTTTTCCTACTTTTGAGCCCTTCACATTTATTACTGAAAAATATTTGTATCAAAAATAAAAAAGACTAATGAAACTGAAGTTACAGTAAGTGATTTACTCTGCAGAAATGGATCCTGTAGTATAACCCTTTAAGTTTGCTGAATGTATTTTTTGTCTGTCACACTCTATATCTCATATTTGGGCTTTTGCAGATTGAGCTATACATGTACGTCAGCAGCTGATTTGGTTTACTATGTTCCTTTCAAGTACGTGTGTGAAAAAATTGAAGGCAATGGGTTTGCACAGCTATCAATTCTTTCTGTAAAACCTTTATTATTTGTGATGATGTTTGAGAAGGAAAAAATCCAGCCTCGCTTCTAGAGTTAAGCGTAAAAGGGTAGCAGTTAGAGCAATGGAGGATATTAGTAGTATTACTTCTCCCTCAAAACCAAGCAAAATGACTAGATAAAGAGTTTCAGGTAACTGACAGATGATGGTAATAATTGTGCATCAGTAAGCACATGCATGAAACTAGAGAAACTATGAGAAATTAACTTCTTTTTGTACTGCAGTATCGAATAATATAGAAAATGGCATTGGGATTAAAGAGAATAACATTTCTTAAAATTCTAGCCAAACACATGATAGACAGTTGGAAGATCTGTTAGCAATTAAAATCTATTTAAAAAACCCAACAACTTTAAAACACTACTAGAAAGATCTAGTAGGATTTTATAAAAATATGTTCTGCTCATTAAAAGGATTGCTTCCATACTGTGAATATGTAAAGCGCAACCAGAATTTGGGCAAGTGTCTTACTGAATCCAGTTCAAAGAAAGAAACAGGACTAGCCCAATTTCATTAGCTGCCACTTATGTTCTCCTGACTGAAGGAGATAATTTATTATACATGGTACTGCTGCTGCAAGCTTGCATGAAATGTCACCTAATCACAAACTCAGAAAACAATAGCAGACTCCAGATATTAAAGAGACCAAGAGTTGGAGAAACAGCATAAATGATTACTATTTCAAATTTTCAACACAATCTGCCATGTAGAATTAAAAATTTGTTTTAAGAAAATATTTTCAGAAGCTACGGAACTAAGTATAAAGTGTGTCTGCAGTTTCGCATTATTTTAAAACTATTAAAAATGAGCTACAATCATGTACCTGTAACATGCAATCCAAATTATCATTTGAATTCATGCTTATCCCAGTTTTCACCTAAATTCCTAAAATCATTTGAGTTTTGTTTTCAAAAGAAGGAATCCTGATACAGCATCTTACTGAAAGGTTCCCTCTCTTGCTGAGTTATATAGTGGTCTTAAAATCTTTACAGGTTGCCTTTGCAAGTAATTAACATTTCCTCTGCATTCAACAGATGTGCCTTATACTTAATACAAGAAATATCTATGTACCGAGTATGATATAACCCAATCAACCAAGATAAAGAAATGCTTAGTAAAACAGACATTAAGTGTGGACAATTATTTTGTTCTGACTACCAGGAAATTCAGAAGTAAGTATTCCGGTATTGCATTCAGGGTTGTAAGGCTATGTAGCACAAAGTCAAGCAGAACAGACTGCAAAGTGGAGTAAAGCAGAGCATAAGTGTAGTATTAATGATATAACAGTGCTGTTAGAATAAGGAAACCAGTTATCAGTGAAAGTCAAGAAATTTGGAATTTATGCAAATTCTCCATTTGCATATTTTGTCAGTTTTTCATTGAAAGGTTATTTAAATTCTCTGCTTCTGCCCTCTCATCACTTTCTCTGTTACTGTAATAGGCTATAAAAGCTGGTAAAAATATATTACTACTAGATATTTACATGCATTCAAGCACAAGTTAAATGAAGCGTAAATAGAAAGTGAAGCTAGGCTCTTGGGGTTATGATTTAATAATTAGTATCCAATGACAACCTGGATTATTTGTGGGAGGCTGTCTAAGATCACAAATTTTGGCAGTCACTAGGAGAAGGAGGGAGAAACCCAGACACTAAGGTGAGGGGTGGGGAGAGGGAAATGTGCTGCCTCAGCCAAGCCATGGAAAATGCCATCTTACCTTCATTAACAATGTCACAGGCTCTGCAGGAGCCACAGGTAGGGGGCAGCACTGAGAATCCTAGTTCCTTTGGCGGACTATTTCCAGGGCTGTTTCAGTCTCTTTTGACCCTCTCTGAGAGGTGGGGGATCACAGAGGCTGTATCCAGTGCTTGCTCTATGACCTTGCAGATGCTTCCCCCTTCCCTCACAGTCCAAAATCCCCAAGCTGCACTGGGAACCTCCACTCATCCCAGACTCTATGCTATGAGGTCAGACAAGAAAGGACCGTAAATTGGTAATGTTCCCGACCCACCACAAACCGGAGGAACCGTCTGCGTCCCTCGAATATGTGAATACGAAAGTATGCATCCTGAAGGTCGAGGGCAGTGTACTAGTCCCTGGGATCCAGAGAGGGGATAATGGAGGCTAGGGAGACCATGCGGTAGGACGCCCTCAAGCATTCCATCAAAACCACTTCTTCCTTGCCTGTCTGCCCTTAGAGGACCCAGATTGCGGGGCCAGTTGTGACTGCTTGTGGGATTGCCTTTTATAGTCTCTCGACTTCTTATAGGAGGCCTTAGACTTTTGCTGGGCAGGCTGCACGTTGGCCTGCTGTGGCTTAAACTTGGATTTAGCTGGAGGTGGGACATAGAGTCTGGAGAGTCATGCGAGAGTCCTTCACGCTGTGCAGCTTAATATCCATCAAACAGGGCCTTACTATTGAACAGGAGGCCCTGAATGGCGGCCTGGGCCTTGCTGGAGAGGCCAGACACCAGGACATGATGCCCTTCTCATAGAGATGGCAGAGGCCATGGACTGCATGGCCATGCCCATGTCGCCACCTGCAGGGTTGCCCTGGCAGCCACTATATCGTCCTCCACCAGCACCTGGAACTCCTAACTGTCACGTGCCTACAGGGAAGCCTCAAACTTGGCAGAGAGCCCCACAAGTTGAACTCATATCTGCCCAGCAGAGCTTGGTGGTTCGCCACCTGCAGCTGGAAACTTGAGGGAAACCCCGCCACTCCCTATGATTGACTGACTCAACCGCCAGGGAGTTGGGTGGTCATACAGGTACTCACACCCCTTAGCCGGTACAAAGTACTTGTGCTCTGCCTTCTTAGATATGGGAGCCAACGAGGCTGGCGTTTGCCACAGGGCACATGAGATCCTTGCCACCCCATCATGGAGGGGTAAGTTCACCCTGCCCGGGGTAGAAGAGGACAATACATTAAACAGTCAGTCCAAGGGCTCCTCTACCTCCCCATCTTGGAGGTGAAGGTTTGAGGTCACCCTTTGAAGGAGGTCCTGGTTAGATGGAAAGTTCTCCTGTGGGACTGAGGGGAGCGGGGCCACTCTCGCCGCTTCCTGGGAGGGCGAGCAGGCTGGCACTGAGCTCTGGGTGTCTGTAGGCATCAGAAGGTCCACCACTAAGTCAGTCTCTGGGCCTGAAGACATGCGTCCTGCTGACGTCTTACACGGGGGGCGGGGGGTTGGAGAGGGAGGCTGACGATGCCTCCAAGCCCCAGTCACCAAGCGCAGCCCCACTGCAGGCTGTGCTGGGGGCCACGATGCCCACTGATACCATTGTCCCGGCCATGAGGCCTGGTGCCATTGCACCTGTTGTGGCACTGAAGGTCTGGGCTGCTCTGCCTGGCCAGCTTGACTGATGGAGGGATGGTTCCTAGCCGGGGTTGGGCCGATGAATGAGTCTCTGCTGCGTCGAGACAGGGAGGAGGGCGGTGCCAGGAACGATGTCATCCATGGACTGTGACCTGGAGCCGGAGGACTGCTACCAAAGGTAACTTCTGCTCCTGGACAGACTCCGACAGGCGGACCCACAATGGTGCAGTGCTGGTGATCGACGCCCAGGACTACGGAGGCAGTACCATGGAGGAGACTCTGAACAGGACTCCGAGTGGGAGCGGTGACGATATCCATTCCATGACCGGTTGCAGTAGCCCCTTCTGGACGGGGACCTTGGGTGACATCCCCCTCAGTCCCATTGGCATGTGCTCCCCAACCTGGAGCAGTGCCTGGAGTCCCGGGCCAATGGCACCCAGCCAGAGAGCCTGGTGGGTGACGAGGGAGATCCACATGAACTCTGCCCTGGGCTGCCGCTGAATGGTGAATGACATTGGGAAGGTTCCTTCGACCACAACCAGTACCGTTTTGGGGGTGACTGTGGGGAGCCCAGAAGTGACTTGCCTCTGGAGTGTGGGACTGATGTCTGTGGCGCTCCAGGTACCGGCAGGGACAAAACATCTCAGGCTGCTTGAAAGGCCTCCAGCGTGGAAAGCATCTGGATATCCAGAGAGGCTTGCGCTGATGTGGCTGGGCTGCTCTGCTCAACGTGAGTCGGAGCTCTGGAGGCCAAAAGGGATTGAGGACTTCCCGACGCAGGTCTAGCCTTTGCCCGAGTGCACCACAGTACTGCTGCATCGAGGGTATCTTTTTGGCCCTCTTATGCCCCGAGGACAGGGAGTGGTGCCGACTGGACGAAGGCGCCGGGGGATCACCGCGCGGCGACGTTGCAATGCATGGTGCCAACTTGGAGTGGTGTGCCGGAGCTGCAGTTAGCGCTGACTCCATCAGGATGGCCTGGAGTCGACTGTCCCTTTCCTATTTTGTTCGGGGCTTGAACAACTTGCCAGTCTTGCAATGATCACTGATATGGGTCTCACCCAAAGAACGCCTGCAAGTATCGCATGACTTAGAGTGCCCGAGCTGGGTTTGCTTGGCCCAGTCGGCTTTCCCGCCTCCAAAGCTGCATTAACCACCAAACGACAAGTTCTTTGCATCATTTTCCAAAAGCTTCCCCAACAGAAAAATGTTGCTTCTACTTCACAATTTGAATCATATTTCAGACAAGAAGTAAGAACAATCATCAACTTGCTTTAGCAAAGATTTTTTATTTTCAACTAACAACTATTGAAGGGGAATATACAAAATAGTGTGTAACTTGTACGACAGATGATCCCATATACTTAACGTTCTAATAGGATAAAGGTTAAGCATAATATTGTTTGACCCTTTCAAGTACAGACATTCATGCCATGTTATTGTTAGTATTGCATGTTAAGCAAGCAAATTTTCAATGAACTCGTGTTAGCTTTACCACAGACACAGATGTTAGGCGGACTCCTTTGTTCATAAGGTTCTCATTATTAACTCAAACCAAGTTGAATATTTGACTGAAGGAAAGGACCATATCATTGTTTTCAGATTTCACTCAATGACTTAACTGAACTACATCTGCCAGCTTTAGAAATACCAAGTATTTCTTGGCGCCACTACTGGCGCCTTGTTCTATGACTACCATCCTAAACGTTTCAGCTTGAGGAAGTCTAGTAACCATCAAAACAATTTAATAAAAACTTAAATTGTGATTAAGAGTTACTCACTAGCTGACAGAACACAGGAAAATTTGTTCTAAATATGAATTATTCCACAAAATAATCTAAGCACAGAAAATGGAATTCACGTCTGTAAAGATGTAG
This sequence comes from Dermatemys mawii, assembly GCA_007922305.1. NCBI lineage: Eukaryota > Metazoa > Chordata > Testudines > Dermatemydidae > Dermatemys > Dermatemys mawii. Next base: position 13,993,213 of record ML677386.1, on the reverse strand, counting down.
GCTAGAAAGCTAGAAATTTTTTCCCTATGATTTATTAAGTCTGCGTTATACATGAATCCATGCTTATTTAATAGGTAGGCTGGCACTTCACAGGATAGTTCATTCTGCTTTAAATCTATTCAAAACCCCTGGGAAGCATAAAGGATAACCTGAACATAAATATAACTCCTCTTTTCTGCCATCCTAGCATAAATGTAAAAAATATTACAACCTCACCAAAACATTTCTCTTTATAACATTCTTGAAGATAAAACAAGTAACAAATCTATACGTGAAATTCTAATACTAAACATAGGAGCGATTTTACACAGCAAATGAATAAAATAGAAGTCACAATGTTTCCAGGTGTCTAGGTTTCCAACGATGCTGAGTTAGAACCAACAATCCATCTCTTCATATAGACTGGAGCGAAAGACACTACATTTCATATATCTGACAGAATCCAAGTGAAAGAATGTAAATTGCAAGCTTTGAATGAACAGCCACATTTACTGCGCAACCCTGTAAATAATGCATGTAGTGTGACCAGACAGCAAATGTGAAAAGTCGGGACAGGATAAGGTGGTATTCGGAGCCTATATAAGAAAAAGGCTGAAAAATCAGGACTATCCCTATAATATCGGGACATCTGGTCACCCTAAATGCATGGCAATTATGTAACACTAATCAAATGGGTAGACACACACTGGCATCAAGTACCTTCTGGCTTTTAGAAAAAATATTTTGTTTGAAAAGGCTTACTTAATAAAAGTTTATTGTACTTACCATGCTGGATGTCTTTCATATCTAGATGAAGACTGGACATTAGTATTCCAACTGCCTGAGATCTTTTGTTGCTTAATAACTTAACAACCTGGCCAAGAAAAGAAACATTTATTAACTTGCACTCAGCATCCAGGATTTACAAAATAATATTTTGCATTGCTAGTTACAAATCCAAGAAATGCAAGGTACCTTGTATTGTACTTGTTTAACTGGATTTTAAAAAGTTAGTGATATGCTGTTATTCATACTATTCAAAATGTACTTTTTCTGTGTAAGCCGTGACAAGTATAGACAGCTGGATAATCTAGGTGAAATCCTGGTCCTGATGAATTCAATGTCAAAACTGCCATTGATTTCAATGAAGCTACAATTTCACCCTCCATTAGGATGTGCATTTCCATCTTCATCTTCACACTGATGTTACTATCTGTATAAAACAGACTGTCATATAAAAAGTTTCCAACTGTGTTTTGGAATGTGTTTGGTTTCCAAAACCACACAATGATTTCCAGCTTCAATGTAAGCTAAAACTGTGAGAATGTCATATTTTATTTGAATGTTTGACGCAGTAGTGGCCAATACGAATGTTATTTAAAAAGCGAAATAACCATGTACATATTGAGATGCTCTTTGATCACTTTTAGGGAACACAAAAGGTCTCGAACTATGCTGTGAAAGCTACATCAGATCCTCAAAACTGCTTGTTTGAGTAGCTGGGAGTTAAAATTAGCTGCATACATGTGTGTAAATACCATGTGTTGGTTCTGTAAACACAAAAGCAACAATTAATTTACAGACTAACTCCACGATAGCTTTAAGCATAGTGGCCTCTTTCTTGCTTCTCATTCCAGTATTACAAAACACACAAAGAGTAGTTCCAGGAGAGATTCCTTATCAGGCAAATGATGTGGTCCTAGATAAAAGAGTTTTCTGTGTAAAGCAATTTGCTACATAGTCTGAGAAGTATATGCCAATTACTTTTTGACTGAGACTACTTCTTCCTCACAGGCCATATAAGGGACACAGACAGACTTTTCTCTCTACAGGCCATTAAGTTTCAAGTGTTCTTGAAAAGCCACATGTAATTAAAGCCAGTGAAGGTCCAATTTCCAGAAGCAACAGACTTCTTAACAACTATCAGAAACAGTTAATGGTGTTTATATTTTTAATTAAATTGGAGCATTCATAGAAAATAATCTTAATTCATTGTCACACAAAAGTCTCAAGACAAAAAAAACTGTAGCTGCAATTTTGTTCCTAGTTTTTGAGGGGAAACAGACAGGCAGATCAAAGTTACAAAACATTAAAACAAGAACAGCTAATTGATGCATGACAGGTGGTTAAAAGAAATCAAACTATTCCGGCCAGCACTGTTGAGCAGTAAATAATGTTTAATACACAGAAAAAGAACAAAACCACATTTAACGTTGAACAATTCAAAATGTCCATAATTCTTTTTTTTAAGTCACTATTTAGGTTTTATTAGCCCTAGGATGCTGCCCAAATGGCTGAATCATCTATTCTCTCTTAGAAAAAAGAAAACAGATTTCTCCCAACATTTGAAAGAGTATAGCTGACGATGACTGAATTAATTTACCAAAAAGTTTGTTTATATCTAGGCACGTCTAAAGGTACACAAGGTGTTTTCCATCAGACCACCACTAAGTCTGATTCCTTCAGGATTTCACACAAGGTTTAATCTGATCTATAAGGAGAGGCTAACTGGAAATACAAGAGCATGGCTTAGATTTTTGCAGATACTCTGGTTAGAATAAGTAAGCTAGAGGAACTCCCAAAGTCAGCTTTTGCAGCCTAGCTTCTAACATTGTCCCATAAAAGTTAAAGTCTTCACTGTGTCCGCTTACATTTTGCACTGCTTTCTCTACACCTCCCTTCTTCTAATTAGCCAATGAAGTGAAAATACTGTATCTTGCTGATGAACTGAAAAAGTAGCAAGCCAGAAACCAAATGTGTGTTTACTTTTGCTCATAAATCTAAACCAAACCAAACCCAACCCTAAAGTCAAGATAGAATTGACAAAAATTCATTAAGGAAACTCAAAACATAAAAATCAATGGACTGAAAAAGCTACTGAACATGAATGTTAAATGCAGATTTCAGAACTAAAGGATAGCACTCAGTCTCGTAAGTAAGAAAAACAATTAGATTCATCTGGATCTTCCATCAAAGAAGTTCAAAGTACTGTCTCTTTCACACTAGAACTTCTAAATCGCAGGTAAACCTGAACCTCTTAAGACAAATCTAGGCAGAGAAACAATCGATAAGGGTTTTCTTGCTGTGGAGAGAAGCTATTAATTGTAACTAACAACATATTTAAGACATCTATGTCTGTCTACAAAATAAAACAACCCTTGGTCATCAGACTGTGACTTCAATCTTTCCAGCCATTATATTGCCTCTAAGAAATCTTGGCAGTATCTTGAGCTGCATCACAAAGGAAATAAGCAATTACACAGAGAAAGAGCATTATTATACTGTTGTCACTTATACGTCTCCAAAGATTGTGCAGTGCTGAAAAAACCATGTAGCATTTTTCTATAGACTGCAGCACTTTTTCTTCTGGGAGCAGGAAGTCCCCTTCTATGTCAACTAATAAATTTTTAGAAGTTTCATTTTAAAAATTATACATATTAATATAAATGAATTGAACTCTGGAGATGGGGTGGAACTGAAATATTTTCCACCGCTTTGGATCCCAAGAGTAGAGCATCCCACAAGAGTATAATTGTGACAGACTAAGCCTGCTGTGGTCAGCTATAGAGGAAAGAGGTCCTTCTTGTGTTCCTTTTGAACCAGTGTCTGAAGAAGTCAAGATAATTGCCCCAAACAGGAAACTGAACTAATGAAAATTTAAGTGGAAACACTTTAGGAAGAAACAGTCTAAAAAAAACACCAACAGGAAGAAATTGAAAGTGAACTAGTTAGGTCAACGCTCAGGAACTTGTTGCAGAGTGAACTAATGGAAGAGAGAACAATTACCATTTATTGAATATCATAACTTTTCACTGTAACCAAATAGGGAAAGACATTGCATATGTATAACATGTGAACAAGGAATATATTGGACCGCTGGGGCTAGAATTCTGAATGATAAGGAATGCGTCCAAAGAAACATCAAAGTGAAAAGCAAGCTCTATCATTTCTGGGCCTGTGAACAAAGTATATAAAAAAATGTGATTGAAAAGAAGGTCGTGGCATAGTAACTGCCACTTTCTGGCTAGTTACATTTAAAAAGTAGATTACAGTAGACTCTCGATTATCCAGGATGATAGGGAAAAAATTAATCCTGGTTAATAAAAGTTAATCATGGATAATCACCATCCATAGGAAATTGTAGGGGAGGGGGAGAAGGGATGTTGGTTTACTGGCTGACCTGCTCCTGGTGGGCTTTTTTTTTTTTTGGGGGGGGGGGGGGTGCTTGAGGCAGCAACAAAGCCAGAGCCAGCTCTGCGAGTTACACGTATTTTTTTTTGACATCCTGGTTAATCCAATCCTAGATAATTGAGAGTCTAGTGTATTTCATTTTGATTTTTATATGCATCTTAAATTTAGTTTTCATTCAATCCATGGAAAATTGCATGAATATCAAAGTTTCCTGTCTCCTTTTTCTTTCAGTGTTTCCCCCAATACAATGGCTGTAATCATACAATACTAATTAACAAAACATGAATATTAGCATACGTGCCTAAAACAATTCCCACAATTTAAAATAAAATCATTAGCTATGCAGTCTAGGCCTACTGGCTATAGGCTAGTGATATCATTAAAAGGAGAAACAACAAAAGGTTGCTAATCAAATCTCTCTATGATCTAAGCACCTTAGACAATACTCAACTTTTTCATTTTGTAATTTGGAATGTCGCTTTCAATATATTAAAAAAAGAAAAAAGGAATCTACAGATATCATCAGCACATTAATGTCTAAAACAAAGCTTCTGACTGTTGCGTGGTCCTTGCTGTTGACTAGTAAACAAAACTACACGCCAGTTTTGTTCCTGATTGAGTATTATCACTTGCGTTGTCCAAAGATACATTTAATGAATAGTAATACATTTCAGATGTTAAATAATAAGAACCCTGGAACAAATATGCGAAGATTCCATTTCCCCCGAGTAATATTTAAAGGAGGAGAGTTTTACAAGAATTTTCACTTTCTGGTTCAGATTTTAACTGTTAACATTAACCAAAATTGTCCCATGGTTCTTGCTAGTAAGGAAAGCTACTAATTAATTCTTAAACAAAAACTAAATCATACACATGCAATTCAACTGCATAAAACCAAGAATCTATTGTAAGATTTATATAGAATATGCAAAAATCTTAAGTTTCCAAACAAGAAATTGAAAGACCAGATCAAAGCAATAAAGAATTAATCAGCCTGTATCCCCTTCACTGGGCAGGAACTAAAGCCTTTTAGGGTCTATACTGCAATTAGACCCGTGACTGGTGACTTGGGTCATGAGGTTCCAAGCCAGGCCTGAACATATACACCACACTTAAACAGCCCCTTAGCAAGAGCCCCATGAGCCCAAGCCAGCTGGCACAGGCCAGCCACAGGTTTTTAATTATAGTGGAGACACACTTTATTATGAACAGTCTAGGGTAACAAATTTCTGGTGGAAGCATAAAGGCCCTAAAAATAATCCCAAATGGAATTGTACACATTTCCCATAAAGACACAAGATTTATCATTAAAATTAAGGGACTGAGGACATCCAGTGGCTTCTTTACAATAGAAAGGGATTAAGGCAATCCTAAAAGTAAGGTTGGAGTAAAATACTGATAAGGAAGGACATTGGTTCTGGTAGTTTCACATTCTTGCTGCAAAGTTTTTAGCATAGGAATCCAGTTATGGCTGCTATTGCCAAAAATATTCAGCAACGGCCAATCAGAAAAATTCCTTTGCTGTAAAGGAGTGGGAGCAAGGAATAGAGTGTTACAGCTCCAGCATTCAATGAGATGCGCTGGAGCTGGCTACTAACAGCCAATGACCATGCTCATTGACTCTGAAGATGCATTGGTTAAGTGAGTTGACTGCACCGCATGTAATCAACAGCTATTACATTGAAGCTGTTTTACTGCACCAGTCAAATGGGTTATTTATTTACATAGTTTTGGTGGCAATGAATATGGGTTAGGAGAAGGTGCCTTTAGAACAAGTTGAAGAAATTTGGGATAACTCAGATGCCAATTTTTCTGAGACAGACTCCAGTGTATGTCAATTGTAAAGAACGGCTACAACAGTTTATTGAAGCCTCCATGCCTTCTTTCACTTTTTATATCAGGGGTGGGCAAACTATGACCTGCGGGCCACATCCAGCCCACGAGCTAATTTGCCCAGCCCCCTGAGCTCTCAGCTGGGGAGGCTACCTCGACCCCTACTCCACTGTCCCCCCGTCCTGCTTTCCCAGAGCTTCAGCGCCGTGTATGAGAGTGGCCCTGGACAACGCTGCAGCAGCATGGCTCCAGTGGGGCCTGAGCTGATGCTGGGAGTGGCGTGGTAAGGGGGCGGGGCTGTGAGCTCCCAAAAGCCAACTGGCAGAGCTCAGGCCGAGCCGGAGCCATGCCGCTGCAGTGTTGTCCAGGGCCGATCCTGGACGTGGGGCGCTGAAGCTCCAGGAGAGGGGGGAGGCGAGGGTAAGCGGCATAGTAAGGGGGCAGGGGAGTTGGATAAGGGGCAGGGAGTTCCAGAGGCAGTCAGGGCACAGAGAGTAGGGAGGGTTGGATGGGGCAGAGGCTGTGGAGCGGTGGTCAGGGGACATGGAATGGGGCGGGGTTGGGGCAGGGAGTCCTGGGGTCTGTCAGGAGGAGGGCGGGTGGATAGGGGTCGAGGCAGTCAGGGGGAGGGAGGGGGGCGCTTGCGTAGTTGGTGGAGTTCTGAGGTGGTGGTTGGTGGAGGGTTTGGGAGGGGGCATTCAGGGGATAAACAGCAGGACGGTTGGGTATTCAGAGGAGGGGCAGTCAGGGGCAGGAAGTGGGTGGGGTTGGATAGGGGATGGTGCCTTCCCTACCCAGCCCTTCATACAATTTTGGAACCCCGATGTGGTCCTCATGCCAAAAAGTTTGCCCACCCCTGTTTTATACCCTCCCCACAGACGTGAAGATGATGACATTTTATTGTCACCATCACTAGGTTTCCCAGTAATTATTCAGACTGGTCTAGTGCTCCAGGGAAGGTGGGCTCTGGGTAGGTTCTGCTTTGAACCCCATTCTCCCCCTCCACCCCAAATTAATATATTTTTCTTGACTGGGACTGCCTACCCAATCAGCTCTGCTCCCTTCTCCAATTCAAGATTCTCCTTTACATCAATACAAACAAGAAATTTCAAAATTCTCCTCACCATACACCTCTATAAAGGTGCCACCCACCAGCTGCTGTCACATTGTATAAATTAGCATAATACCTTTAATGCAAACTGCTAGACAGCTTATATGCCTACTTCATAATGCTGCAACTTTTGTTTGAAAATTAGGTCAGGGCTAACTATTTAGCTTATCTATCATTCTTTCCAACCTTCCTCACTATTCAGCTTTCATAAGTGATAAGCTTTCAATCCTATATATAAAAAAAATTGTTCACACTCTTTCACACAGTTTTACTATTAAAATAGCATAGATTTACAAGGTTGTTGGTTGAAACAAATACCACTCATATGTTATTGTAGAGGTAATCCTCTAATAATAGATTGCTGCTCTAGTTAATGACTCTGTTATGACATTAGATGAAAAATTATTCAGATTGTTTAGATTCAGATACACAGTAATAAGTAAAATAAGCATCACGTTCTTCAACGGGAGACAGAACAATAGACAAAAATGTTCCTCTAATTAGAAACAATCATGGATTCAAATTTTAAAAGCACAGAGGGAAATACATAGAAATGTTTCAATTCCCTGGTTTTAAAACAAAACACAGGGCTCCCCCACAAACCACCAGACCTGAGCATCTCATTTTTATTCAAAACAACTGGCTTTTTTCCCTCATTATATTTTGAAGACCACAGCTATAATTTTCAAAAATGGGTGCCTCAGGTTAGGCTCTCCAGTCCCTATTTAGGAAACTATAGGGAGATTTTAAAAGTTTCTAAGTGAGTTAGGGGTATAATTCCATTGACTTTCATAAGGTACCATATATAGTCTTTCTTCGAACTTACACTTTGTAAAAATTAGGTATAAAACCAACAATTTTCAAACTTCTCATGCAATACACTTACCAGGCCATCTGTGGTTACCTAACTGGTACAATCAATCTTAATCATTGTACAAACAAATTGCCATCAAGTTAAAGTAGTATGGGCTGGATGAATGGACTATAAGGAGGACAGAAAGGTGGCTAGATCATCGGGCTTAACGGGAAGTGATCAATGGCTCCATGTCTAGTTGGCAGCTGGAATCAAGTGGAGTGTCCCAAGGGTCCGTCCTGGGGCCGGATTTGTTCAGTATCTTCATTAATGATCTGGAGGATGGTGTGGACTACACTCAGCAAGTTTGCAGATGATACTAAACTGGGAGGAGTGGTAGATACGCTGGAGAATAGGGATAGGATACAAAGGGACCTAGACAAATTAGAGCATTGGGACAAAAGAAATCTGATGAGGTTCAACAAGGACAAGTGCAGAGTCCTGCACGTAGGATGGAAGAATCCCATGCACTGCTATAGACTACGGACCAAATGGCTAGGCAGCAGTTCTAAAGAAAAGGACCTAGGGTTACAGTGGACAAGAAGCTGGATACAAGTCAGAGTGCCCTTGTTGTCAAGAAGGCTAATGGCATTTTGGATTGTATAAGTAGCAGCATTGCCAGCAGATCAAGGGATGTGATCATTCCCTTCTATTTGGCATTGGTGAGGCTTCATCTGGAGTACTGTGTCCAGTTTTGGGGCCCACACTACAAGAAGGATGTGGAAAAATTGGAAAGAATCCAATGGAGGGCAACAAAAATGATTAGGGGGCTGGAACACACGACTTAGAAAAAGAGGCTGAGGATTGTTTAGTCTGCAAAAGAGAAGAACGAGAGGGGATTTGATAACTGCTTTCAATTACCTGAAAGTTCCAAAGAAGATGGATCTAGACTGTTCTCAGTGGTACCAGATGACAGAACAAGGAGTAATGGTCTCAAGTTGCAGTGGGAGAGATTTAGGTTGGATATTAGGAAAAACATTTTCACTAGAAAGGTGGTGAAGCAATGGAATGGGTTACCGAGGGAGGTGCTGGAATCTGCTCCTTTACAGGTTTTCAGGGTCAGGCTTGACAAAACCCTGGGTGGGATGATTTAGCTGGGGATTAGTCCTGCTTTGAGCAGGATGACCTCCTGTGGTCTCTTCCAACCCTGATGTACTATGATTCTTTGAAATTAGGCATACATTTGCTCATTCATTTTGAATGTACCATTGCATGCCTCAATTTGTTAAAAAGCATGCTCATTCTGAAGTTACTTTATTCCAAAATCATCTCTGAATTTCAGGGAGATTGACAAAGGAAAGTGGAAAACCACAGGGAGAAACTGCTATGATCACAAATGAGAGATAGAGCTATTTAAAAATAGGAAACGTCTCATCCGACAGTGAAAAAAGGCTTTAGGGCCTTTCCTTTAAGTAGAAGGTATGTGGTGACAGAAGAGAATCTGCAAAGTTTGCGGCTTTTACTTAATTTATTCACTCCCTATGTGTCTTTCCAGTTATAACTGCTCAGTTTGGTTATTAAAATCCTTTTATGTTTTACTGAAGTCAGCACTTGAGAGCTAAATTAGCTAAAAAGAGAAATCTACATCTGATTCTGTTCTATTCATACTAAGCAAAATCATTTTTCTAATTTAACAAGATTTTGGAGTGTGAAGAACAAAATTAAATTAAATCAGAGATCATATTTAAAAATAATGATTTGACATAAAACAAGCACGTTTTATATAAATGTCATTGATAATAAGTGTCACGTTTAACTGTGATTGTCTGAAACCATCAAATGAGAGTTGTGTGTGGGAAGAAATTGTAGCCACTTTGTAATTTGACCAACTCTAAGTATCATTGAACTAAAATGTTTAAACTGTATTCTTTTTCCAGAAAAAAAAATCACTTATTTCTATCACTGAAGCTCCTAATGTCCACCTCAGCTATTGCAGCAGTAGAAATCAGGGGTGAGAACCTCACCCTCACCTTGACCCTTTCTACTACATAAAAGGGCCAGAGTAGCATAAATCCTATTTAACAGCCCACGTGCCTAGATGGGGAGGATTCTCCTGGATGAAGGCAATGAGAAGACTACAAAAGACTGTGCTTTGAGGACTCCTTGGGAGGAGTAGGAAGGAGTGTATCTGGAGTGGGACTTCAGCACTTAGAGCTGTAGAGATTCCAAGCAGCATTAAAAAACTTCAAAAAGGTCTCATTGTATCCAATATGGAACAAGATTTTTTCCCCAAAAACTTTTAGAAATATTTGCAGGATGGAACAACTATTTCCTGTCAACCTCTAATTCTGGTCCAGGTTCTGAGGGGAGTGTGTAAACCTAGTGGGCAAAGACACTTTTTCCCCTATCCCCCTAAACTCAACCCCTTCTGCCCCTGTAGCCTATCCTTGGTTCCATATCTCATTCCCTAGTTCTACCTCTGTTCCACATCCAAGCCCCACTCTCTCCCATCCCCATGCCCCCCTTGCTATCCCAGGGATGCAGCTTCTCACCCTTCTGGTTTTCAGTCAAGCTGTTTCCTCCTCCTCCTCCTCTACGCTCCTTGGGTGCCAGCCGAAGGGGTCAGAGAACAGGAGAGAAAGTCTCCCTGATCTCAACGCTCATGCCTGATGCCACATTACTGAGAGAGAGAGAGAGCGCGAGCGAGCGCGCACTGTCTAGAGCCCAGTGGTTATGGCCCTCACCTGGGACATGAGAAAGTCAGGTTGAATTAATATTTAATTATCTAAATAAAGTGGTGCCAGGAAGAGCAATTTCACAGAAAGTCTTGTTCAGCATCTATATTCCCGAGATGGAACATGGTTATTACAGATGCAAACTTTGGAACATTTAACAACAAAATACAAAATTATACTGAGCATGTTAATGGAGATTAAGGTAGAGTGCTCTGGGAGACATTATTGTGGTATAACCTGCAAGTGTAGCCAAGCCCTAAGAGGGTAAATTCAGTGAAGCTATACTGATTTATAAGAGCTGAAAAATCCTCATCCTACTACATTAACAAGGCCAACAGACAACTCTGACACCTCCTATTATAGAGGACTCAAAGACCACCGCATAACACAATTTATTCAGGAATTTAAGGCTATCATCAAATCCTTCCCCAAAAAAATCCAAGAAAAATTCTGTAAACTCATTCCCCATAAACCCTCCCCAAAGACCTTCTTCATGCTTCCCAAGATACCAAAACAAGGTAATCCAAGCAGACCCACCATATCTGGTCACAGCACTGTTACTGAAGGAATATTTAAACTAGTGGTCTCCAACCCTTTTTATGCCCATGATACATTTTTTTGAATTTAAAGGCAACCCAGGATCTACCCTGCCCCTTCCCTGAGGCCCTGCCACACTCACTCCATCCTCCACACCCGTTGCTCACTCTCCCCCATCCTCACTCACTTTCAACAGGCTACGGCATGGGTGTGGGCTCTGAGCTGTGACTCAGGGGTTCACAGTATGGGAGGGGGCTCTGGGCTGAGCCTGGGATAGGGTGGGGGGGGGGGGGCAAAAGGGGGTAGGGGTGCAAGCTCTGGGAGTTTGTGTGCGGGAGGCAACTCTGGGCTGGGACCAAGTGCTGGGGTGCAGGAGGAGGTACAGGGTGCTGGCTCTGGGAGGGGGGTCAGGGCTTTGGCATGGGGTTTGGGTGCAGGAGTGGTTATGGGGTGCTGGCTGTTGGAGGGGACTCAGGGCTGGGGCAGTGACTTGGGGTACAGGAGGGGGTATAAGCAGGAGGAGGCACGGGGTGCTGACTCCTAACAAGGGGCTCTTACCTCAGGCAGCTCCCTGTCAGTGGCACATGGAGCTAAGTCAGGCTCCCTGTCTGCCCTGACCCCACTCAGGCACATTGGCACCTCCTTCCTATCACAAGCCAGGCCACTGCCAGCCAGTAGTGCACCATGTGGTGATGCCGTTCCTGGAAGAGGCCAATATGCCCCTGCAGCCCCTGGGGGGCATACGGCTTCACACACTGCCCCCGCAGCTCCCATTGGCCACAGCTCTCCATTCCTGGCCAGTTGGGACTGCATGGAGCGGTGCTTGCAGGCAGGAGAGGCACACAGAGACCCCTCCCCACCCTGCAGGACTGCGGGGACAAGCTGGCCACTTCCGGGAGCAGCATGAGGCCACGGTAGGCAGGCAGCATGCTTTAAGCGGAAGGCAGTTCCACTGCGCCACTGCAGCCAGAGATCATGATTGACTGGGAGAGTCTCCAGGATTGACCAATCGATCACGATCAACAGGTTCATGATCACCGATCTAGACTCACAGAAACCATCCTCAAACCACTCACCGCACAAAGGGCCATCTTTCTCTACAAACTCCAGAACATCTACAACTTTTCTCAGAAAAGCATCCTTGCCACCCTGGATATCACTTTCTGGTATTATACCACCACCCCGCACAATGAAGGCATGGCTCCCTGCCTCATATATTTACAAGACAATGGGCAGCCCTCAGATATCATCCCAAATACATCACCAAACTCATCCATTTCATCCTCACCCATAACAATTTTACATTCCACAGTAAGCAATTTTCAAATCATGGGAACAGTTACGGGCACTAGGATGGCTCCCCAGTACTCCAACCTCTTCATGGGCCACCTTGAAGAATGAGAGAGGTAGCCGTGTTTGTCACTTCTGCAAATCCAGACCAAGTCTTCTCACACCTTAAAGACTAACAAAAGTATTGAAACATAAGCTTTCGTGGGCTAATCCCCACTTCATTAGATGCATCTGACAAAGTGGGTATTAGCCCACGAAAGCTTATGCTTCAATACTTTTGTTAGTCTTTAAGGTACCACAGGACTCTGTCACCTTGAAGAAGAATTTCTGGACCAAACCATCAAACCAGATGATATACTGAAATACATTGATGATATTTTCATCCTCTGGACAGGCAAGTCTCTCACAGATATCTACCACAATTTCAACCACTACCACCAGTCTTTAAAACATTTTTTGTAACACTTCCACACCAGTCTCAACTTCCAGAACACCACAATCAGCTTCAGCAGTGAAACCCTACCGATAACTATATACAAGAAACCCTCAGATCACCAGAACTACCTTCATAGGTCCAGTAACCATCCCAAACACACCAAAAAATATGTCATCTATAGCAAAGCAATATGATATATGCTCTGAGGGGAAAGTCCATGGAATGGGCCATCCACATAACACAAGAGAACCTGCTTCAATACAGAAATAAAACTGCAACCGACCACACATCCCTGCTTGTCACCTACCATTCCACACTAGAACCCATATGGGTATAATCAAACAACTATAACCCATATCAATGGAGACCCCATCCTGAAATCTTTCCTGAGCCCCCCATTCTGGCCTTCAAATAATGTCCCAAACTCTACAAGCTCATCATCAGAAGCAAACTCCTCACAAACTAGGGCATATCAACAAAAAATAGCACCAGACCCTGCCATAGCAACAGACGCAAAACCTGCAGACATATCTACACCGCCCTCCCTACCAGCTGTTTTCTCCCCTCTTCTCCCCTGCTTCCTTTCCCTCTGATAACGGAGAGGTGTTGATGGGCCACTTCACCTGGAATAATCCCTTGAAATATATGTTAACACTATTTATGCTAAACAATCTGTTGCATCTTGTATTTAGCAGTGAGACTCTGAGAGCTGGTCTACACTAGGGGGAGGGGTCGACTGAAGATGCGCAACTTCAGCTGCTTGAATAACATACTGGAAGTCGGCGCATCTTCGGCCGACTTACCTGTTGTCCTCACTGCGGCAGCGCACTCCCCTGTTGACTCCAGCTTGCACCTCTCGGCAAGCTGGAGTTCCAGAGTCGACGGAAGCGCTGTTGGCAAAATCGATTTATCGCGTCTCATCAAGACACAATAAATCAATCACCGAAAGATCAATCGCTACCTGCTGATCAGCGGGTAGTGAAGACATACCCTGAGTTAGGACGTTTACACTTACAGTACTTCAACAGTGTCACTTATGTCCAACTGACAGAGTGCCATGCAAACTAGCGCTTATGCTAGTGTAATTTATGTCACTGATGGGGGTGGACTCAGATTTCTGACCGAAAAAAGTTTTACCAAGGGAAGTGCTAGTGTAGACATAGCATTAGTTTCCCACGCCTGAAGTGCTCTGTGTAAGCTTGTCTTTCTAATCAACAGATGTTGGTCCAATACAAGATATTACCTGACCCACCTTGTCTCGCTAATATCTCAGGACCACCACCACTACTATAACACTACATGAAAGCCATCTGGACAGATTTTCTTCAAAACTATTTCAAATATAGCCAATGTTTTACATGTAGCATATACAATCAATGCACAACTAAGTATGTATAAGCATCCACATAGAAAAACAAATCAGTTTCCACAAATAAAACTTTTCTGCAAATAAGAACACTAATCTTAGCATTGCTATTCAACATACTGCATACACACACAAACAACAGATCTTTCAACATCTAGCAGGAAAAAGAAAAGTTATTTTCCACAGCTCAATCGGATACAAAATACATCTGCTTTGTATAACAGATCACCCTATAACACACTACAGAAACACTAATTGTAGGATCTTTACAAATGCCGAAATCTATCAGAGAATCCATGTAAGTCAGAAACAGTTTAAAGGTGCTTCCTATAAAACACTGTGGAATTATGGCTATGGCTTCTTCTGCTGAGCAGGGATGAACTTCATTATCCAAATGCTTACTATGGTATAAATAAGAGGTATTTAAAAATGAATTCACTTTCTAATTTACTGAGGATGTGGGCAAAGAACAGATTTTTAAAGCCTATCCATTTTAAATCTCTATTGGTTTAATATTTTAGGAAACTTAAATGATGCGATGTTTGCAGTGCTATTGTGGAAGAGCTGTGCAGCTTTTAAGCTTGTCTCTTTCATCAATAAAAGTTGGTCTAATAAAATATATTATCTCACCCACCTTGTCTGTCTATCAATATGAGCATTTTACATTTACATCTTCAGCAAATGCTACTTCTAATGCAGGCTTCTGTTGCCTCCTCTGCATAATAAGCAGCAGATTTAGCTATCAGTTTGATATTTCCAGAGATTGAAGTTCAATAAATCACACCTATCTATGGAGAGGCAGCAGCACCACATTAATCTGATAAATATAACAGAAGTAACACTTAAGGGGATATTTTTGCATCATGTTAAAATGGCAACATAAATTGTCAGTTCTAAATTGAAACGCATTCCTAAATTCAGTCTTGTTAACTCCTGTGTGTAAGTTTCTGTTGCAGGCAACATGTTATTTGGGAATCCTTTAAAAATGTTCATCGACTACTTGAAGCATACTTGATAACTACATAAGAAAATTCTTGTCTTTGGAAGGAAAACAAACTCTGTCAGTCATTGAAAGCCACATCCACTAATGTTTAACCACAACTACTGTCTGTCTCTGTTTAACCACTATTTGTCTGCCACACAGAACTTAATAGCCATCATTTTTATTGTTTGCAGAGGTTTGCATTGCCAAACCCCATAAAATATAAACAAAGTAGCATTTCACAGGGCAGGCATCAAGTATAATTTTGCACTCACTTCTCTTCATGCGGCGTTACTGCATGTACATGGTTCCAATAATATCACCACCTGATTTTTTCAGTGTTAAAAGCTGCAAGAATCCGCTTGATTCTTCACATATTTATCATCATGAAGCAACTGAATACGTCATTAAAAGACTGGAAAGTGAACACTAACTCACGTTACAATCAACAGAAAAATGTTGCAAATAATAACCTTACAGATGTGTCAAAGATTATATATTGTAGATTCTACAATCCATAACCAAAGTGTGATTGTTTTACATTTAGATAATTCTGATGTTGAAATATTGTATGTTGATCCCAACAAACAAATTCTGTTAAGTCAGCAGCAAATGAAAAAATCATTGTTTGAAATGTAGAACACCTTTATAGGACTATAGTGAAAATTAAGTTACTTATGATTAAGTGGAATGTTCTAGCTGCTAAATCTTGAAGGTGCTGAGCTCACTGAACTCCTATTGAACATGCAGCATCTTGCAGAATTGCTCAGGACCATGAAGTCTCATGCCCCAAATACCTTGGTTCAGCCCCTGAAGATGGGCTGGGGAGGGGTGTGTGCATTGGGGAGGGCAGGTGTGGGCATCACATGTATTTGCAAGTGTACCTTGACATCAAGCTCATTATTAAAAAAAAAAATTAGAAAGACATGTAGGAACTGAGTAAATAAGGACCATAAGCACAGACTTTTCCTCACTGACCTTCCCTGCATCTTTGAAGACAATGTATTTCTAGTTCTCCATTTACTTGTAAGTATTTTCAGTCTTATTTAATTGCCCCTAGAGATCCTCCTTCCTGCAGATTAATTACAAATATATGATGATTAATTATCAAATAATGGCATCTCATCAGAGGTTTCACCTTGCTGCTAGCTGTAGTGGGTCAGCTGGAATAGGAACTATGATGGAGGGATGAATAAGAATTCAGAGCAAACAATGACTCTAGTACCATATCCCTGGTGCAATGGGTTTTATGCCGCCCCGCCCCCAACAGCTGAACTCAAACCTTCAGTTATCAACTAAGAGCAGGCCATGTTAGCAAGATCCAAAGAAGAAAATTTCTCCAAATACAACAAACTAAATGGACTTCCAGAAAGACCTAAGGTATCCTTTTCATCCAGAAAATAGCCACATGTCTACAATAAGTTTGTGGATTATAGCTCAGCAGAGTCATGGGGTCTGGAGAGGAGAACTGGAGATTTAGATAAAAATTAGACTTTCAGCAAGATATTCAGATAAGATCATAAGAACTACCTTGTCTTTAAAAAGGCATTGGAAGGGGGGTAAACCATAAAAGCTCAGAGTTCACTCACACACACCTGACAGAGGCCACCATCTCCAAGCAGGCCACTTTTAAATACAGATGTCATATAAACATCACATGATTGAAGGACCTCTAAGCCTGCCAAGCTGCATTAAAGGGATACAGTTAAAAGAAGTCCTTGAAGAATCACTTTATATGCAAACACAGGTGAAAAAAAATAGCTAGCATGGCAAGTGGCGTTCTAAGATGGAGGGCACTCAACAATAATGAGGAACCAGAGCCTGCCCGCTAAACTGGGAAACATAAGCTTTCATTATGGACTTGAGCAGAAATTGACAAAACATCAAGCCACAAACCCAAGGATTCCGTTAGAATGCCAGGATCCACCATATGATGCTGATTGCCATAATACCAGAGTGCCTGTTGGCTAAATAAAGAGAAACTGTCTGTATGAACCAATCCTTCCTTTCTTGGAGAAGATCAGCATGTCTGGCATAAAGAGATTTCTCTGCCAAAGTTAGGAGATTTGAATAGCAGAACTAGTGAACCCAAGCAGGAGCCATAAGGATCACACATGCTCTTCGCTTGCATCATCTTGCTAAGGTCCTTGTGCAGAAGATGAACAAAGTTACACACAGGCACTCACGACTGGAAGTCTTAACCCTGGCTGAAAAAGAAAGGGCTTTTGATAGATGCCCTTCACTTCTGCCTGTTCAAACAGAACTGTTCTTATTTGGCACTGGAGTAGGATAAAAGATCAGTCTGGGGTCTAACTAACCACCTGTCTATTGAACAGGTTGTATATTATCAATTGCCAGAGAGACCACTGGGTGTAACAATTGTCCACAGAGATGTCCCCCACTTCCACACAAAAGCATTTATAGAAGGAGTTTTCCAGTAAAATGTAAAAGCACAGATAAAACGTTTCACAGATTCTAAAACCAGAAGGAATACCTATAACTATTCATCTGATCTCCTACATAACATAAGACAAAGATTTTCTTATTATTTTAAAGGTAAAATTTTAATACAAAACCAACATCTACTCCGAGACTACTCAAATTGTCAACTGTAATTAAAAACAACCAAGGAAAGAGGAAGCTTGTGTCTCTTAATACCCTCTGTCTCCATGCCAGGCTGAACATAAGCAGTGGTACAGGGCCTCCACTCCTAGTATGAATTCATCTCAACAGCTCCGAGGTATGGGGTGGGGAGAAGGAGACAGACTTCAAGTGCAGGGATCCATGGAGGCAATTCCATGATGGGGGAAAGAGTCTGGAATGCCAGAGAAACGTGTAAAAATTATACTTACTTTTCAAGCTGAACCAAAGCAAATACAATTAAATGTAGTGCTTAGAGCCTACTAAAATTATACCATAGCACTTGCATGCCCCACTCCTGGACCAGGACCCTATTGTGTTAGTGCTGTACAAACAGTAGAAAATTTTTCCCTGCCTCAAAGATCTTGCAATCTAAGTAATGAGATTGTCTGTGAGCATTAGTCACACAATATATAGCTCATCCTCCTTATAACAGCAACTGAAATTGGACATATGCAGACAAAAATCAGTGTCCAAAGTAAAGGATCAAGGGAATGGAATTTGTCACTGATTAGCATTTCTCCTTTGCTGCAGCTATTCTGAAGACTGAGCTAGTTTTATATTAATGGAAACTTTCTGTATTATTTAGCAGGTTGTATCTTACGAGATTAGGCAACCAGGGTATAGAATGGATGTCTATAGTTACATTTTTGAAATGCAAATAAATTATAAAATAATAGCAGCAACATATGTAGGATACAAAAGAACAACCTTTCATGGTGAGAAAATATACATATTGTGATGGATTCTCCTCCGTGAACAAGCTGCACTCAGATGCACCGAACAGCGGAGCCAGACACAGTGTCCAAATCTTCCAATATCCTCCCCCAAGTAAAGGGAGGATTGGCATACTCGACTCTTTCTCCACTATATTCGTCCTTGGCCCAAGTATGCCTCCTTCCCTGTCTCTTGTGGTGAGGACAGGGGGACAGAGGATGGGTGGAGGAGACTACACTGTCGCTGCCAGCAAAGAGTTGTCCTGAACAAGTAAAATTCTCCACTTGCAGTTTGAAGCCAATTGTGCTGTGCTGACCAATGTGTGCTGCTTTGTGGAACAAAGCTTTGTGGACATAGCAGACTAAACTAACGCTGCAACTATTCCTTGTTTCTTTCATTTAAAACAAAACAAAAACACCTTTTTTATTGAATTATTTAATCTCTCTTTTCACATCACTTTATTTATTTATTCTGTTTATGTTGCACATGTGGACATGACCATATGGGACAATAATGCATGGCAAGCAAAAGTTTGAATCTACAATGAATTGGCTTGCCACACAGCAATGTCCCATGTGGACACTATTACAGGGCACTAAAGTTCCATAGCATGAACTACAGAATGTATACTACACTGCAGCAGCACCCACATGAACTATTACTGTGTGGCGAGCAAGGGTGCTGTAGATTCACTCCCGGGCTTGCTACTACGCACTAAAGTTTTGTGTAGATAAGCTGTATTCTAAGAGAAGTGTTGCTATTTCATTCACTAGCTGGAGATAAAAATCATTGCAAGGCTCAGCTCATGTGAACTCATGTTCACTTTGAGCAACAAATACAGTGATTTGATCACAGGAAAGCAAAGCAAACCCCATACAGTGAACAAAGAGACATATTTGTCTTCCCTTTTTTTTAAAGAACTGCTGTAAAAGTCAAAAAAGCCAAATGCAGAGAAAGAATAAAAACCCACTAATACAGTCACAGAACATTAAAAGCTTATAAACGTATACAAATTACATTTCTTAGAGTGTAAATCGTGCAGATGGACAGCACAGGCACTTTATTACGCAGAAATGTACTGTGATGGAAACTGAAATCAAACTTTTAAGAAGATGCCAGAACATAAGAATTCTAAAGTTACTTTAAAGGATTTTAAGAAAACCAGAACTTCCATTGTACATATGTGGCATTGTTAGGGGTTTATTCATAAATATTTTCCACTATTATGAACATTACTAGTTTGGTTCTTACAATGAATCATGAGATGCCAAAAAATGCCTACATGTCATCCAGTCAGTACACACATACAATGAAAGTGGAATAGTATATAAAGCCCCTTGAAAAACAAACCTTTATAAACCATCTATAAAACTAGGAACCTCATATAAATGGGGCAGATAAATATTTCTACAAAAGTACAGCAAAATGGCTTTATTTCAACAAAATTTCAGCCACTGCACTTTTTCATTTTTCTGTTCTTCTGTGATATTTCATGTGTGCATAGCCTCCATGTCAGTCAGGAAAAACCATCTGAAATAATTGGCCATGTACCTTGCCAGTGTCTAAGCCAGTTGCACTAATGAACTACTAACAGATTATTTGAGGAAAAACTCATAACAGGTACAAAGCAAAACTATTTTGAGGACAGGATAAGACCAGCATAGTCCTAATACTATAAATTAGTCAGGCTATCTTCATTAGAACTGTGTGCAAACCACAGATTGAATTAGGCTGGTTGCCCAGTGTCACTTGAGAAGACTACTTTGCAGTGTAACAATCCCAATTATACAGTCAGTTCTGCTGCTCCCCATCCCTGGATACTGACACACAATTAGAAGAAACTGTATATTTGAAGAGCTGGTCAAATGACAAACCAACTTTTTATACGTCATGTAGTACTAAGGGAACAATACTAGTCAAATAATGTTTGTGTAAAGATTATCACTAAACATTGTCAAATCTAGGGCACTGAGCTATTGAAGAGGACTGTTATAAAAGACAGTGTGGGTCTGGAAAAATCCTACACTGTATTGTCTTGTAATATGGACTCATGAGAACCATAACCACCTTAGAGAAACAACCACTATACTTGCAAGACAATGACAAGTTCAAATGAGTGTTTCAACTGCTCATTTGAATTCTGAATAAGAGCATGTTCCTGGGTGTCATTCCTGTGTCAGTCTGATTATCACAAAAACAACAGCAAGAGAGAGACTAATTGGAAGGCAATTTATTTTGAGAAACTAACTATTCAGAACCCTCTTTATGCTCATGTAGATGTGAAGCTGCAAGATTACATATCAAGGTTTAAACTGCTTCGTAATCTTTACATGTATAATGGTCCTGGTGTTTCCCCATTTACTGCAATCCTTTCCACTTCAAGAAATTTTTTTGATCAATGTACTTTTTCATTTTTATTATGCATTCATGTGCATGTATTAAATAAATAAGATACACACACGATAAGCTCAGTTACTGTGCTTATTTTTATGGTGGAAGAACTCAGATGGACAGAAACTTTCAAGCATTGATTTTCAGATAAGTCACTAAATTCTTACCAGCCTCACCCATTTCCTTTAAAATACTTAATAAGAACAAATTACAACCTATACATTGTGCACACACACACACACACACACACACATATATATATATATATATATATATATATATATATATATATATATATA